>CM042669.1:4183044-4245544 GCA_023638005.1 Forsythia suspensa
GAAAGACGAGATGGAGTCTTTAATCTCCAACTAGACATGAGAACTAGCTGAGTTACCCGCGGGGAAGAAGACACTTCACAACAAATGGGTGTACCGGGTGAAAGATGAGCATGATGGTTCTAAGAGATACAAAGCCCGACTAGTTGTCAAAGGATTCCAGCAGAAGGAAGGAGTTGACTACACCGGTATTTTTGCTCCCGTTGTGAAGCTCAATACTATCAGATTAGTGTTGAGTATTGTTGCCATTGAAGATCTTTATCTTGAACAGTTAGACGTGAAGACCGCATTTCTTCACGGAGACTTGGATGAGGAAATATACATGTACCAACCAGAAGGTTTCTCAGAAAGAGGGAATGAGAACATGGTGTGCAGACTTAAGAAGAGTTTGTATGGCCTGAAACAAGCCCCAAGACAGTGGTACAGAAAGTTTGACGGCTTCATGCACAAGGAAGGTTTTCAGAAGTGCAACGCCGACCACTGCTGCTACTTCAAAGATATAGGTCCATTATATCATTTTACTACTTTATGTCGATGATATGTTAGTAGTAGTTCAGATGTGGATGACATAAGAAGGTTAAAGAAACAATTGTCAAAGGAGTTTGACATGAAGGACTTGGGTCCATCAAAGAAGATTCTTGGAATGCAAATTACAAGAGATAAGCATAGAGGGATTTTGTAGTTATCTCAGTAAGAGTACATCAACCGTGTTTTGCAGAGATTCAATATGGGCGATGCTGAGCCGCTTAGCACACCCTTGGCAAGTCACTTTCACTTATCCAAGGATCGGTCTCCTCGCACGCGGAAAAGAGAGATTTCATGGCTCACGCCCTTACGCCTCGCCTATTGGGAGTTTGATGTACGCAATGGTCCAGACGAGACCGATATTGGCCATGCAAATGGGAGTTGTTAGCGTGTTTATGTCAAATCCAGGAAAGCTCACCGGGAAGCGATAAAGTGGATTTTGAGGTATCTACAAGGCACCACGCGAGAAGTGTTTGTACTTTGGTAAGGGTGAGTTAAAAGTACAAGCGCTCGTGAGATGCACCTTTGGAGGTGAAGTCGATCACCGAAGAAGCACCACCGGTTATATATTCATTGTTGGAAATATAGCTATTAGTTGGATGTCGTAGTTACAGAAGATTGTCACTCTATCCATTACGGGTTGAGTATGTAGCGGTGGATCAAGCGAGTAAATAAATGATATGGCTTCAAGGTTTGTTAACTGAGTTAGGGTTCAAACAGAGAAGAATGTTCTGCACAGTGATAGTTAGAGTGCTATACACTTGGCGAAGAATTGACATTTCATTCCGTAACCAATCATATTGAATCATATTATCACTTCATCATATCTTTATTGGAAGATGATGTGTTAATACTAGAGAAGATCCAAGGAAGCAAGAATCCAGCGGATATGTTGACAAAGACGATGGCTATCAATAAACTGAAGTTGTGTTCTACTTCAGTTGGCCTGCAAGAGTAATAAGACCGGAAAGATCTGCTGCAATCGAGGTGTGAAGACAGATTAAAATCAGTCTTCAAGTGGGAGATTGTCAAGGAATAAGCACCAATCACTCTTGGTTTAAAATAAGGAGTGCCTAATTTAAGCAATTGTCAAAGAATGAGCACCAATCATTCTTTGGCTTAAAATAAAGGATTCCAAATTTGGACAATTGTCAATGGAGGTGCATAACCATTGCCCAAATTCTTGCCTAAATTCCACTAACCCAATTTTATTTTAAGCCTATATAAACCCCTTAGCTCTCATTTGTAAAGCGTCCCAAAAATTAGAGAATAAGAGAGAGTTTGAGAGAAAAAATTGTGAGTTGTAAGTGTTGTAAACACTTTGTTTATTTTATCCCTTTAGTAAAACGATCTGCAGCAGATCCGGAGACGTAGGTACAATTGGCCGAACTCCGTTATCAACTTTGTGTGTGTTTTTTCACTGTTATTTTGCATTCACTAATCTGGTTATATGGAAATTTGTGTAATTTCTCCAACACTGTTCTTTCCCAGCAATAAACTCCATACCTTTTCTCCAAAATCAGTCCACAAAAGTTCAAAGAAAACTACCCATTTTTCTCTAAAAAATCGCCAAGAACTTGTCGAAACCGCCCCCATCAAGTCATTCCTCCATCAGTTTTTTGGCCATAAACATAATCAAATTCCAACCCCAAAGGTCTCCCTTTCAACCCCTAAAACTCTGATTTTTTTCTCCCCTCTTCAACCACCGTAAACCTACCACAACATTCCCTCTATTCTGCCCAAATTTTTGGCCATCTAAGTCACAGATTTCTAGCCCCAAAGGTCTCCTTTTGGGCCAAGCAAATTAGATTTTTCTTCCACCTTCTTCACCTCTTGTTTTTAATCACTCAAACCACACTACAACACTTAGATTTTTAACCACACTACAACACCTCTTGAGAAATGAAAAGGCAAGCATAGGGTCATTAATTGAGGAAAAGAAATAGCCATTTTTAACCACAAATCAATTCAACGGGAATTCAATTTTCCAGGTAGTTTATTATCATACTTTAAGCATGATGTTATGAAAGTTATTTTGAGAAATATACATGAATTTTTATGCATTGCTTAATGATTAATGATGGAGCATGATGATAGTGATTGAAGGCAATCACTTATGTATGTTGTGATTGAAGGTAATCACTTGTGCATGTTGTCGTTGAAGGTAATAACTTATGTTTTCACGTGGTGCCGGTTATAAAAAATGTTGTTCCTATGTATGTTTAAACGGTTGTCATGTCGCATATTAATTTCATATATTTTCTCATAGTTAGTATAATTTACTACTGAGTGTTTCTAATTAAATGTCCAGATTAAAAAGGTTGGTGTTGGCGCGACGGCGTAAAGTACGACCTTTAATGAAAGACTTAGTTTATTATTTTATGGTTTGGAGTCGTTATAATCGAGCCCTTTATGATGTAAAAACTTAAGTACAATGTTGAATATAATATGTTTAATTTTGTAAAGTGCTAGAAAAACTGAATCTATATTTTAAATTGCTTGGATGGAATTTAAAGATGAAGAATTGTGAAGTGGTTTTTGAAAATTTTACCATTCTCGCTCTTAACTTTGTAATATCGTAACTTATTATGTACTTTAAATTTTTGGGGTAAATTGCAGCTAGTGTCCCCAACTTTTGATTTCATTTGCACTTGTATCCCCAGTATTTAATTCTTGGCATCCATCACCCCAACCTTTCATATGATTGGCAGCCAATGCCCTCATGTTCTTATATAATTAGCAGCCAATGCCCTCATGTGAGGGCATTGGCTGCTAATTATATGAAAGGTTGGGGTGTTGGATGCCAAAATTTAATACTGAGGATATAAGTGCAAATGAAATCAAAGGTTGGGGACACTAGCTGCAATTTACCCAAATTTTGAGTCAAACTAGTGGAAGTTGATAGATATATAAGTGGTCTAATAACAAAATTTGGAATCACCTAAAAACCTTCTCGTATGAATTTATTATGATTGTTTTACCAGACTGCGTCAGTGCACTGGGGACAATTTTTGAAGCAGATTTGGCCACATTTTTCACATATCAAACGACATGGTTTAGGTCTAAAATTTTAATATATTTTATCCTAAGGTTCCAAGTATATACATTTCAAATTTTATAATTTTTGGAGTATGTTTAGATGGTCAAATAATTTATAGCGACACCTAATGCAGTTTTGGTAAAAACCATAAGAATTTAGAAGATTAATTCATCTTCCCTTGCGCGCTTGTTACTTACTTACCGCCATAGTTAAATTTTTTAAACCATTCAAGGGCATGGGAAAGCTTATTTGGAGTTGTCAAATATTATTTAATTTTTTTTAAGTGACCCTCCGGTTTTAGAAAATCCGATGCGTTACACCACGTGCCCAAGAGAACTCGTGATGGTGGAAACATCTCATCTACAACTCAAAAATGCTAACGTTACTATTTATTCCAATGGCTAGATAAAACAAGCACACATCAAATTCTTCTAAAAAATTATCAAGAACAAAATTCTTTAAACCACCTAACATCTGTCATAATATTTGTTCTGCCATGCAATATCTTTAAGGTGGAGATCAACATCATGACTTTTCTCATGGAGAGCCACCCATGCCCACTCAGAAGGGATAGGCATGTGGAATCTCTTGTAATCATGTGAGGGTCGCATAACTACAGTAAAACTATTTTCGGGCGATGTTGCATCTACCTTTGCCTTTTCTTGTGCCTTCCCTATTTCCTCTTTAGTTACTGCACTTTTACGAGATGTCAGCTGCAAGGGATATCAACTAATCCTATTGCTCGAACCTTGTTTACCGCTCTCATTTTCTCTCCAAGGCTTTGCATTGGCTCGAGTAGTTAGTCTTGACGATGTAGGTATTTTTGCAGCATCATTCTTGGAATTTTCACTGAATAGTATTCTTGTACAAAGTTCCTAATACACAATAAACTCAATGTGTTATAAGTCCTCAAGTGTTATATGTGCTGCACTTCCATAATTATATTTCACGAGAAAGGTTACTACATAATAAGGAAAATGCGATTGTATAATTCAATATGAAAAAATAACTTACCAAAATAACATATAAAGCGTAAAACCTTAAAGCCTTAAATAACAAAAAAGACCATACTACTTTTAATAAATATATTAAATGACAACAATGTCTTACTTTGAATCCTATCAATCTTTCTCCGAAAAAGAAAAGAAAATATATCTAGCGTGCAGTGCTCGTGCAACATTTTATACCAAAAACCTAACATAAGCTCATGGGACACTAGAGTGATTAATAATCTTGTATGTGCCTCTAAATATGAAATTTAATCTAAACCTGAAATGAGTTGAGTCACTTCTAGTTGAGTATTGATAGGCCCGTTTCAAGCAACCCATTTCAATGTGAACAAGTCTTAGAGCCTATTTTTGAAAGCGAGTTCCATCAAGTTAGAGGAGCACAAGGACATGAAATTAGCTTTAACCATTACGTTTGCGATAGTATTGTGAATCGTAGTTGGTTGTTCTTTAAGAGCCACCCCGGACAATTGAAGAATGTTCATAAATAATGTCTGGTTAGTTATAACATCACGAAATATAGGCAACACATGCATATTTACATTTTATGTAAAAATGCTCGATAATGCCTAATGGGAGTAATAAATTATTCTTAGCACACACTGAAGAGAAAGGACGTCTTAATCATTCATTTTAAAACCAATTCAAAAGATAATTCAAACACCTATCACTATTTTCACATTATATATATATACTTGATAGAGATAGGCCTTTGCCACTTAACAACAAACCCCCAAAAATGTTTCAGAGAAGACATGCATTTTTTCATGTAATGCTTATAATTAATCGAAAGATTTGCCATTATATCAATCATCGCTACCAAACATGTCAATATTAACACTAATGACAAGTATATGTAAATCATTTTTCAAACAACTACTCAGAATTCCTATAGCACATCGTAATCCCCATGAAGTACTGTTCTTTTGATAGTAGCAAGGAACCAATAGAGATCGATTTAAATTTAATCTTTCATTTTTATGAAATTATATAGTATATTAACACAATATGGACTAGGGTCAAAAAATAATCATAACTAACTCATAAAGAAATAGCAAATGTATGTATCTTTCATGCATGAAAATGCTCCAAGGGTATATAGTAACTTTTCCATATCAAGTTTGCATCTTTCATGCATGAAAGTGAACGTTAGATGCACGTAAATTGCATGTGAACACTTCGTCTCTCTCTCTCTCTCTCTCTCTCTCTCTCTCTCTATTGTAGTTGTTACTCTTTCCCTTATTCTTTTTATTAATACAAAAAATTTATAAAAAGCTTCACACTAAGAAAATTTTTGTCGACATGAAGCTAAAGAGTTGAGAGTAATTAGCTAACCATGCCAAGATAAGATCTTAGATATACGAAAGTCATACACCACCAGCCTCATTCGCCATGTAATTCCTCAGAGTCTTGGTCGGCCTCCCACAAGCCAGGGGGAACTTGTGATGGTGGAATCACCTTATGAACAACTTGGAAAATGCCGACGTTAAGGACGTTGCCATCATTTATTCCATTGGCTAGATGAAGCAAACACACATCAAAGTCTTCTATGATCATGTAGTATATTAACACAGTATGGACTAGTGACAAATCATCATCAAAAATTTTCACGTGAAATGTAAATATACCAGTGCTTCCTATATTTTGCAACCTCATGACTAGTACATATATTTATATATGTATTTATGTTACTAATAACAAAAAAGTGCACATTGGTTGCACGTGTACACTTCGTGTCTCTTTATCTTTTCTTTGAAGTTGTTAGACTATTTTCCTCTTTTTAAAATACAAAACAAGTTAATGAAAAGCTCCACGGTAATACCATAATTTTCCGTCTAACATAATGTAGTAATTGTCCAACATGAAGCTAAAGTGTTGAGAGTTCGTTGTCATTAATCCAAGACCAGCTAACTATGCCAAGATACAGTCGCCCTCCTTTGTGCCGGAGGGAACTTGTGATAGTGGAATCACCTTCTCTACAATTCAAAAATGCTGATGTTAAGGACGATACCATCATTTATTCCAATGTCTAGATGAAACAAACACAACAAATTCTTCTAAGAAATTGTCAAGAATAAAATTCTTCCAAGAAATTGTCAAGAATAAAATTCTTCCAATCACCTGCCATCTATAACAATATTTGGTCTGCCATGCATTTCACTACAAAAAATCGTGGCTTTAGAAATGGATTTTCTGTTGCTGAAGCCACGATATCCGTGCCTAATGGTTGCTACCAATGGAATATTTTCAACTAGAAATCCGTTGCTATTTTGAGGGTCGCTGAAATTTACTTACTTGAAATTCCGTTGGTAAAAGTGTGTGCCATTACCTACAAAATTAGAGGGTCACTATTACCTCACGAAAATTCCGTGAGGTAATGTCCCAAGTCTTTACCTACAACAATTCCGTAGGTAATAGTGCAAATGTTTAATAATTAAAAATAATGGTTGCTACCAATGGAATATTTTCAACTAGAAATCCGTTGCTATTTTGAGGGTCATTGAAATTTACTTCTTTGAAATTCCGTTGGTAAAAGTGTGTGCCATTACCTACAAAATTAGAGGGTCACTATTACCTCACGAAAATTCCGTAGGTAATGTCCCAAGTCTTTACCTACAACAATTCCGTAGGTAATAGTGCAAATGTTTAATAATTAAAAATAATAATTTTTATACTTGGTGGACCCTTGACTTGACTTGCCAAGTATGAGCTTGAAACTCGAACCACCAAAGGCCCGACCCAATCTATATATATATATATATATATATATATATATATATATATATATATATATATATATATATATATTAGTTCAATGAGCAACATTTTCTATAATCGTTTATAAAATAAAAATAAATACTAGTGAAAAAATCAAATTCCACATTGTGTTAATACTTAAACTTAAAATATCACATTGCTCGAAATTTTTTTTATAGTTGTACAAAAGCTGTATAAAATGATGATAAACATTATTTGCTTTCACATTTAAACACGAAATGCCCAACTAAAAGGATGTCGTACAATAGGTAAACTACTCCACATATGTTTTCTTCACATGGGATTATAGTTTGAATCTTTTTTATTTTTGCAATTGCATAACTTTGTTGTAGAAAATTCGAATATTAAATGAATATAATGAAACTTAATTTACAGCTATTCCTTAAGTGATTAACCTTCAACTCCATATAGTTGAATCTTTTTTCATTTTCAAATTTTGATTTACATTACACATGAAAAAATGCGGGTAACAAAATTTACTCTTCACCAACATACTTTCTGTAGCTCAATGGTTGAAATATTAATATCAAATATGGATTTTCGGTAGGTAATAGGTCGAAAGATTTTTTCAACTTATGAATTACTTTACACATAAATTTCTGGTAGGTGAATAGTTGAATTGTATTTTTTAATTTTCAAAATTGATTTATATCACCTACAAAACATTTGTAGTTAATAAGAATCACTATTCACCAACATATATTCTGTAGGTGAAAGGTCTAAATATTTTTGGTCTTCAAAATTGATTAATATCACCTACGAAATTTTCGTAGGTAATATGATTCACTCTCCACCAACGGATATTCCCTAGGTAAAATGTCAAAATATTTTTGGTCTTCAAAATTAATTAATATCACCTACGAAATTTTCACAGGTAATATGATTCACTTTTCACCAACGGATATTCCGTAGGTGAAATGTTGAAATATTTTTTGATCTTCAAATTTGATTAATATCACCTAGGAAACTTCCGTAGGTAATATGATTCACTCTTCACTAACGGATATTCCATAGGTGAAAGGTCGAAATCTTTTTTTGTCTTCAAAATTAAATAATATCAACTACGGAATTTCCGTAGGTAATATGATCCACTCTTCACTAACGAAAATTCCGTAGGTGAAAGGTCGAAATATTTTTTGGTCTTCAAAATTAATTAATATCACCTACGGAATTTTCATAAGTAATACGATTCACTCTTCATCAACGAAAATTTTGTAGGTGAAAAATCAAAAAAAAATTTGGTCTTCAAAATTAATTAATATCACATACGGAATTTCCGTAGGTAATATAGATGACTCTTATAGGCATGGAAAATTCGTTGGTGAAAAACTATTACATTTGTCAGTAGAAAAATCGTTGCTGATTGTCATAGGTGAAGGCTATAATATTTGTCAATGGATAATCCGTTCTTCGAGTACCAATGAGAACAAACCCATTGGTAAACATCCGTTGGTGGATGCACCCTGCCCATTGATAAGTGTGTCTTACATGCTTATCTTGGCTCTTAAATATACTTAACAGTTGATTATTTGGGCAGATTTCTAATCACTTTATGTTATATTTTGACATTTGTAGGCTAAAAATCCAATTTGAAGATAGATTGAAGCTGTTAGAGAGAAACGAGAGTGAATTCGAAAGTTTTGAGAGCAAAAATTAGATTTTGGAAAAGTTTGAGGACTAATTTGCACACTTTTGAATATTTGGAAGAACACTTTGGAGAGACTTTAGAAGAATGAGGACCAATTAGAATGCTATTGAAAGTTTGTGGATGAAATCAAGAAAATTTAAGGAACAAATGACCAAAACCATACCTAAAAGTCAAATTGGAGACCAAATTACAAGTTTTGGAAAAAAAAAAAAAAGGTCACACCTTGGTAACACAATGCTTTGTGCGACCTAGGTGCAGTTGCACTAAATTCTCTGTAGTTCGCACAATTCATTGTGCGACCTAGGTGCTACCTCGGCTGAAAGAAGATTTTTGGGCACATTTTTGAAGTTGAGTTGAACTATGGATTTTTTTGGACACGACTTTCAAGGCATCTCAAGCATTATATAAAGAAGCATTATATAAAGACATATTCTAAGTCAATTAAGGGAGAGTTCCAAATCACAACATAACTCAAATTCTTGGAGGAACTCCATATCAAAAACATCAAATTATTGGAAGAAAAATTACAAGAAATCATTGGGCTTTGGATGATTTTGAAGAAGAAGATGGCGTCGTCCAAGATGGTTGAAGAAATTGGGTTATTTCCATCTTTTATTCTAAAGTATCCGAGTTATGTATTCACTTTTTATTTGTAAATTTGTAATCAAAACATGATAGGCTAAACCCTTGTGGCTAAGATTTTGATGAAACTTTATCGCCTCTTTAATCTAATAAATTTCTCATTTTTATTTTGCTTTTGGGTTAATTGTTTATTATTTTCTATTTTTTTTTTTGATACTTGATCACTATTAAAACGTGTTTATGATTTATATTTCTTTTGAGAGATTTTGTATAAATTAGCACATAGTAATAAACAACACATGATCCTATAATTGATGGTCTATGTTGTTATGTTTTATGAAATCGTTATGTGATTATCTTTGTGAATTAATGCATATTTTTATCTTTGCAATTTAATTAGAGATAATTAGATTCAATTATAATTGTAGATTAGATTGACTAACGAGATAGACTATTGATTAAAATTGGACAATTGATTTTTAACCTAGGCATCTAAGTTCTTATTTTTGTTGATTGTTTGTTATTGAATTAATTGTCATCCTATAATTTGAAAAAATTTAGGTTAGTTATGGAATTTGTGTTGATGTTGAGAGGTGCTACATGTGTCTAGCTCAAATAACAAACGACATTAAGTGTGATAGGAGATAGTGATACACTTTTATGCTTGGTGCAATCTTTGGTAGTAATCTAGGTTTGTGCTGCATTTTTATTTTGAAGGGCTATGCATGTAGAATCCATTGTAGACATGTGAGTGACACATATATAACTACTGTTTTTGAGTGATACTACTTCTACATTTGCCTTTTCTCGTGCCTTACCTTTTACCTATTCAGTTACTTCCCACATACGAGATGTCACAAGGGATATCCACCAATCCTATATTCCTATTGCTCGAACTTCGTTTTCCTTTCTTGTTTCCACTTCGAGGGTCTGCATTAGCTTGAGTAGTTAGTCTTGACGATATTGTTGTTTTTTGAAGCACCAATTCTGGGTATATTTGGAGAATACTATTCAACAAAATCATTATATTGGAAATTTCATTGAAGATTTCATATATATAATACATTAATTATATATTGAATTCATACATGGGATAGAAAGAATAAAAAGAATGAAAATTAAAACTATATCTGGATTCTATTAGAAATTTCCAAATATACAATAAACTCAATTTGTTATTAGTCCTCAAGTCTAATATAGGCAAGACTTCCGTAATTATATTTCATGAGAAAGGTAACTACATAATAAGGAAAATGTGATAGTATTATTTAAGCCGCACATAAAAATTTGGACATTATATAGCGAACACAATATGTATCTTTCAAGCATTTTTCACGTGAAATATAAATGTGCAAGTGTTGTCTATATTTCGTACCCTCATGATTAATAACATAAAAAGAGCACATTGGTTGCATGTGTATACTTCGTCTCTCTCTCTCTCTCTCTCTCTCTCTCTCTCTCTCTCTATAGGAGATAGGAATGGGAGGCGGAGCAAGATAAGATGGCACTCCACGTCCCCACACCGACGGGGATTTTCATTCTCCGCCCCAGCCGTAACCGAATCCTTACTTGAGGCAGGGTGTGGCGGAGCGTGGTTGGGGAAACACCACATGCCCCATTTACTACCCCAATTTTTTTTTCTGTTTTCCTTTTTGGTAAACCTGTAATTCCCATCCAAAATTGGAAAAGCTCCAAAAGTTGTCAACCATGGGAACCTAAGCAGATTAAATTACATAGAAACAATACAAAATTCATATTTTCATATAACTAGATTAGTTGTTAACTACTCCGCAACTGCACAAGGGTTCAAATAATCTAATAGAGAAACAAATTTAATTAAAAACTAAAACATAACCCATAACGTAATTGAAATGGAGAAAACCAACTACAAATTTAGTGGATCAAATGAAGAAAAATCTACGGGAGGGAAGAGACGGAGAAGATCTGAGGTCCAATAATTTCATCAACAATAGGAAAGGCCGATAAAGAGGAAAAGAGGCGGTCAAATGTGAGTTGGGAGAGTAGAAGAGAGTCAAAAGAGGCTCTGAGTTGCCGCGTCGTCGCTATGCCTTAGTGGTGACCGGTGAGAGAGATTTGAGAATAGGGAAATAATTACAGATTTAGATTTGATATGGATTTTAAAATTGGTGCAAGTGGGCAAGTGGCTGGCTTACTCGAATAAGTTTTCAGTTTTGAAATTAGGCCAATTTTTTTCAATTTATTTTATATTATAAAATGTGCGGGCCAGGGATGGGACCATGTTTTTCGTCGCCAACCCGGTGCAAATTTCTTTGTCTCGCACGCTCCCTGCTGACTTGATTAAGTGGAAAATACCCGCCCCATTTTGGGCGGGTCCCTACGGGATCTAGAGATGTATTTTGACTACGGTCGGAGATCAAGATCAAAAATATCCTTACACATCTTTACTAGCTTTTGGATGAAAACTAGCCACACGTGTAGAAAAAGAACCTCGATGATGATCGAGCGTTAACAGTGTTTGACTACGGCCATAGATGTATTACATTGATCACGATCAGTTTGCTTCAAATGAAGAATAAATTTCTTTGGCCAAGGTCAGCGAGACAAGAGAATGCAAAATTCACAAAGTGATCGGGCGAGGATAAAATTATCTTTAACAAAAAACAGAGTAAGGCAGCATTCAAAAAGATCATACGAGCATAAAACACATCTACATCCAATCGACTAGAGACGTATAAAAATCAGTAAAAATCCTATGTCATGACAAAAGTGTTTTTGAAATAGCAACAGTCTTCTTCATCATCCCCGTCATCATCAAATGAAGGCATGAAAGGTGCCCCAGACAAGTCCAAATTTGAAAACCTTTCTGATAACCACTCCCGGCTCTTTCTGTAAGCCATATCCCGACCACGGATGCCCATTGATAAGTGCATTTTGTGCACTTATTTGGGCTTTTAAACTAAGCTTTTATCCCATCATTTTATTGAATTTTTATTTAATTTATTGTAATATTCTTTTTATTTCAGTTTTGGACCCGTTTATAAGTAATTAGAGAAGAATTGATAGAAAGAGCAACAATTTAGTGAAATCGACAAGTAAATAATATACCATTGGAAATATAATCGAATTATGAGTCCACCACTTCTTACGGATCTCAATTTGGAGTTTTCTACAAGAAGTTATGGCCGTTTGAAAACAAGCCAAAGATGTTAATTTTGCTTCGAGATTTTTATTTTCTTTTTTGAGTTGTAATCCGATTAGGAAACCTTTTGGCCCACAAATTTTGTAATATTTTGGTATCTTTTGGGGCACAATTAGGTAACTATAAATATGAATTATTAACTCATAATTTGAGAGCCATTTTGGGTGCCGGATCAGAGCCGATTTGGGAAGAGACGAATCAAGAAACGAAGATCAAGATTCATCCTTTCAGGATTAAAATGAAGATTAAGTTCAAAATTTCTTCTCTTTCAAGTTTTCTTCATATCCGGGTGATGGCTTCCGTATTTTTTATTTTCTTATTCTTAGCATGTTAGGTTAAACCTTTTAGTGCCAGGATCATAATGAAACTTGCATCATGATCCCTTAATTCTTTAAACCTAGTTTTTGATAATTAAGCACGTTTTTAATTCTAAATAATTGACATTGATTTCTTTTCATCTACAGTTATGTGCGTAATAGTTGTATGATTCTTGTGGCTTGTTTTACTTTCGAGAGATGGAAAATAGGTTATATATAGTATCAAGTATTGTAGAGTCCGATAGGGGATATATAAAGATATACCGCTATGTTTTATACATGATCTTTAAGTATTCACAAATTCTAATGTATTCTTGCATGTTCGCATCCGTCATAGAAATATAGTCGGATCACATATAGAGATATGTTTAATTCTATTCGAGAGAGATTGTTAAACAAATTAGGAATATTCACTACAAGAAAAGAGAGTTATAGGGACGACTTTTGTCGTCCCTATAGATAGCATTGTCGTCGCTAAAGAGCTAAAAGGATGACATAATCGTCCCTAAAGATCGTCCCAATAAGCCCGTCCTACTAAGTCAACAGAGATGACAATAGTCGTCCCAATATATTCATGATTTATAGAGACGACATTATCTTCCCTATAGCCCTTATTTTCGTCTTTTACTTTCGTCCAAATATTCATTTCAAAAAATCTATTGAGACGACAAACTGTCGTCCCAATATATGTTGAATCTATAGAGACGACATTTGTCGTCTCTTTATGTCCCACTTCCAATTTGAATACTGGCACGTATTTGGTCTCGAAAAAACTATTGAGACGAATTCGTCGTCCCAATATATTCACCTATTGGGACAATAATAGTCGTCCCAATAGAACAAATATCTACAGAGACGATTTTTGTCGTCTTAATTAATTTTTTTTTTAATTTTATTGATTCTATAAATTATTACACTTTGAATACTAATTAAAATTATTTAATAATAATGACTTAATAGAAACATTAAATAAAAGTGTACCAACACAAAAAAAAAATGTTTAAAAAAACTTAAATAATATTAATTATATTATCATATTTGTGCACAAAAACAAATTGTACCAAAACAACCTAAAAAACCATGCACAAAAACAAAAACTTCCAACACAAAATAACCATAATTTACAAAAACAAAAGTATCCGCAACTCAAAAACAAAAGTGTATCCGCAACTACAAAATGCTATTCATCAGTCCAGATTTAGACTTATCTTACGAACACCACCAGCATAAGTTGTCACCAGACCAACAAGAATCCCACCAATGGCATTGAGTATAACATGGATCTGAAAAGAAAAAATGAATACCAAATATTAAGATAAAGATCCAAAATGATCATGTAAAATCAATGGTGTTCAACACAAGAAACCTACAGCCAAGTTAATTTTAATGGCTTATGAACACACATACATGACATTTTACAAATAAAAGATTCCACAATCATCTTAATATCTTTTTTCCCAAAAACTTATTATGGAATCACATGACTATTCACACTTTCTTGTTTATAAATAAAGAAAATGGCAGCATAACAGTGTAACTAATTTCAAAAGATCTGGGCAGCAAAATGCCATTTTGATCTTTAGCATAAAGAAGCACAAGAAAAGATGGTGAAGAGTACGAAATAAAGAGTCAAGAGAGCTTGATGCAGGCCAGACAAATTACATAAATTTTGACTCAGCAATTTGTTATATCAAACCCACAAGTCCACTGGCATATTGTAGCAGACCAGAATGTTACTCAAATGCTCTTTCTTACAGTGCTACTAAAGAATCACAACCCAAATTTGAAATCAAAATTATATTTTATGATTCTCTTGTGAATAACATTTACCTCAAATGACACGGGATATGGAACGGGAGCTGCTGCGAGTTTGGAGGAGAAATGAACTGATATTATCCTCCCTTCAACAGTTGCTACTCCATTAATCCTAGCATCTGACCTCATATGAACCAGCTTTTGTAATGTAGCGAACCCACTCAACTGTGTTGTACCCACTATTTTCCCATACCTGCAGACGGTAAGTGAAGCTGCATTCATATTGTATGCAAGTATCAAATAATCTTTTCCGTGTCACACGAAGTAAATACCTTGAGGAGACGAACACGCAATCCAGATTCTGTGAACATAGGAACCTGCTCCAAAAATGGGTCGTTTGTAAGTACAACAAATAAGAAAAAGATTAAGAAAAAGATTATGCTATAAAATATATCTCAAGTGACGCATGGCATCATATTGAATCTTCAAATATGGAGTCATATTCTGCCCTCCATCCTCACGGAAAAAACACTAGGAAGCAAATCCCACCATAATCCACCATCTTCCAAAACTCTTTCTTGATGTATAATTAATACACAAAAGTGCTGAACCAAAATTATATGTCACAAAACCAAGTGAACGATCTTTTATATCCAATTTTTCTTTTTGCGTGATATTTTTTCCTTTGAAGATGGGGCAATTATGTAGAATTAAACCATTCAGATGTACTAGTAAATAAAATGATTAAGCACCTGAAATTCCATTTGGATTGGTGGGCGAGTCCAAGACTTCTTCTCTGTAATTGTGGAAATTAACTCCACCTCAGCACTTAATGTTGGTTCAGTTTGTCCATGAAATTTTCTTATCCTGCAAATACCTTAGTACAGAAAGATTAAATGAAATAAGAACTAACAGGAAGTTGAACAATAAAAGCGCGAATTTCAATTTTTTCGGATTCTGTAGGGACAACATTCTATGTCGTCTTTATAGGTCTGTAATCTAAGGAGACGACAAACAAATCGTCCCTATAGATACTTACATGTAGGAACGAATTTTAACGCTATTAGGACGACAGCAGTCGTCCCAGTAGCTTACAAAGCGGGAAAGCCATTTCCTATGACCTACGGGGACGAATTTTTTAGGCTATAAAGACGATATTAGTCGACTTTATTTCTGTAGAGACGACATTCTGTGTTGTCTCTATAGGTCTGTACTCTATAGGGACGACAAAATAAGTCGTCTCTATAGATGCGAAACCTATAGGGACGACTCACATGCGTGTGTTGGGACGACTTTTGTCCTTGCTATAGCTATCACAATCTTTAGGGACGACAAGTTATTGTCGTCCCTATAAATGTTATATATAGAGACGAATTTGGTGTCGTCCCTATAGATGTCGCCCCTATAGTTTCCTTTTCTTGTAGTGATTGATCTTCATAGTTGAATCATGTTATCAAATTCAACGGTTTGAATTAAAGAGAATTGGTAAAAGTGGATTCGGGATCCTAGTACGCTTTTCTTTTCTTTTCCAATTTTCAAGTAATTATTCTTTAATTTAATCTCTTGTTCGTTTGAATTATAATTAGTTAATTGTTCTTAGTTTATAATTTAATTAGTTCTTAATCACCAATTTTCTAAAGTTCATTAGATTCGGTTAAGGTTAATTTAATTAAAATTCAACTATCTAAATCTTTGTAGGTATGATGCTTGGACTCATAATCCACTTTATTACTTGTGTGATCCGTACACTTGCGGAATATTAAACACATAAAATCGCTGACAAGTTTTTGGATGCCAATGGTTGTCATATATTCTCTACTTTCTTTGAACTCTACAACTGCTGTTTCTCCCTGGTGATCATTTCTTGAGAAAGACCGTCGAGCAACTCTTCCAGCTCCTTCAGCTTGCCTTCTGCTTGCTTCAAAAGATCCTCTTGGTCTTGTGAAAGTTTCTCAAGCTCAGCCATCCGTACTTCACCTTCAGCAATCAGATCCACTTTCTTTGCCAGGTTTCTCGGCAGTCATGCAAAGTCCCGCTCTTTTCCTCAAGAGCTCGACTAGTTTGTTCAATCTTTTCTGAATGGTTGCGAATCTTGCAAAAGCAGCATGACGAAGAGAAAGAATCTGTAAAAAGAAAGAAGGATGGGATGATAAAAAAAATAATAGTAAATATACATACACACACCCACACGAGAGAGAGAGAGAGAGAGAGAGAGAGAGAAAGGATGTATACCCGTCACTCTTCCACCATGATAGATCTTTCAAGGCTTTCAGGCAATTTATCTTTACTCGCCTTAATTACTTCCCAATCCAGACAAGAGGATATAACCTGGCAGTCATCCGTAACTGTCTTGATCGGCCATCGCATGTTACAAGTGGTTGATCGGATGTGCGTCGGGCCAAAACAGACTGGGCTACTTGAGGGGATGGAGTTGCATGGATTCTAGTGTGGTGAGGCGGTAAAGTCTCACAATACACAGGCATCTGATGATCGATCGGAGGAATACCTTCAGCAAAAGAAGGGTCAGCAGAAGATGTATCTCTACGCCTTTTTCTCTGACCTCGAGCATTCTTCCGAGCCAACTTCTCCAATAAATCTTCACTAAACTGATCTGCACACGTCTGATAAAAGTACACATTTTTAATGGGGTGATATAGTAGAAACCATTCTAGACTAAGGAAATTGGAATACGCCTACCATAAGGATGGCTGATGCCAGTGGAGACCAAGGTATCATCGGTCAGTACATCATTCATAGAATGACCGAGAGGTTCAACCCTCCGTAAGATTATCAAGGAATCAATTTCAGGCTCCGTGAGAATCGGTGTCAAGTTAAAATCATCAAGGGGTGGAATATTCTCGACTGGGAAGGTAAACATGCCATCGACCGGCTTGACGAAAAAATACCAATTTTTCCACCCGCTATTGGAAGTAGGACAATTGGGAATCCTAAAATTTTCATGATGAGGAAGTCCTCGATCACGATGGGAAAAACCACATAACAATCATAACAGCCGAAAAGTTTCATTTCGAAAAGCACACGAAAAACATTGACTGACTGCTCAAGACCATGTCGTAAACATACAAGAAGGTAACAATTTAACATCCTCAAAGCATTTGGCACTAGTTGACCCAGAGACAAATTAAAAGTAGAGAAAAATTCTACCAGGAATGGGTGAAGAGGAAACTTAAGGCCAGCCTTAAGGTTGTATCGATAAATAGCCACTTCCCTGGGATGTCCTACAGGGACATATTCAGTTGGACCTGGAGCTCTGTACACATGCTTACCGTTGAGGAAAAAGTGGTTGACCATGTGTCTAAGGGTTTTCTCGTTATAGGTGCTTGGATGACGAGGTATGTTTTGAAGAGTATGACGTGGCCAATCATCCAATTGAACATGGGTTGATCTACCGACTCTCTCATTTCTAAGGCAACGTCTAACCATTATAACAAAAACAAACGGTCGACTAATACTAGAGGACGCTTGAAGACTCTCTGAAACTAAGGAAAGAAAGGGGATAAAATTATAAGACAAGAAAATTATGGCAGTAATATAGTCAAAATTAGAGACCTATCGGGCATTCTTAATGGCCTGGTTGCCAATCAAATGAACGTTGCTCACTTCCGGCACACTACTCGCAGGTGGTCCAATGGACTTGATGGATTCCAAAGAATCAGAGGAAAATTCTAGTTCTGTCAAGACAACGGATACTTGCTCTTCCGAGGAACTATCTAGATTAAGGACATTCATGTAATAATAAAATTTGGGATGAGAACACATGATGTAAGATGAGTAGAAGGTTCGAGGAGGAAGAAGGATGGGATACAGATTTTACGCTCTGAATGAACAAAGTAGTATGGAAGAGAGGAAGCCCAATGGCCAATTTTATTTTATTTTTGAAAAAATGAAATGGCGGGACAAAATAATCACGGGCATAATTTCTGAGTCGCCAACGCCGCTTTTCTGACAAATATAAACCTAGGAACACGAAGTCATTAATGAGGGTGTTCATGATGTTTTATTGAATGATTAGACAGGTAATATGTAAGGTCGAGAAGGAATTGATCGTATAAATTAACAAGGATGTCCGACCCGACTACTCTCAAGATACAATATTTTATAAAATTGAGAGTGGGGGTCTACTATTGCCAGGCATGTTTTTCTTCAAATTGGTCGGACTTACCATGTTCTAAAGAATCGATCGTTTTTCTTTTATAATCAGTCGATTTAATCAATATGTAATTACTCGAGCATGCTACATCTGTGATTTTTTGTCTATAAATAAGTGACCATTCCCGTTCAAGGAAAGGTAGGTTCATATTTTCAATACTTCTACACTTCGTAAGAAGAACACAAGAATACGCTTCCATCAAACTCCTTTTTGGAAAAAAGATAGGAAGAGGTCATATATCTAGTTTGCAACACTCGTGCAATATTTGATATCGAAAACGTATGGTAAGACGTATGGGAGACTTGACTATATATTAGTTGAAACTTTGCATGAAAGTCATATAGTTTAATTTATTTTCTTTGTTATTTTTTCTGTTGTATCAATCTTTTCTCCAAAAAAGAATAAATAAATATATCTTATACAATATTTCATATCAAACACCTAACATAAGATACATGGGGAGACTTAAGTGATTGCTAAGCTCATATAAGCCTCTAATCATGAAGTTCAATGCAAATGCTCAATTGACTATTGCTTTTATGGTAGTGTTTTAAAGGGCCACCCCAGCTAATTAAGATACATAAATGTTGCCCTTGTTAAATTCTGATTATTGTAATCCGAACAGGTTACAAACACCCAAGAATTTGAATTCAACTAGGGTTTTGATAAGTGTGGTTTTGCACTAATCTGAGACATCAAAAGTGGAGAAGTTTGAGTGCTCTTAAGTATGTTTTTACTTAATTGTGTGTTGATCTGATTGTTTTAAGTCAAAACCCGAGTTTGGATGGTGATTAGAGGAAAACAAAGCAAAATATGCGAAAATGAATGAAAGCATACAAAAGCTTGGAATTGGAGACCTAAATGTAAGAGCTTGAAAGTTGAAGGACCTGGATTGCAAATAAAAAAGTACTAAACTAGAATTAAAGAAAAAATCTAGAGACTAAAGTAGAGATATTAAAAAAATGGAACACTATCTATTTAAATAATAAAAACTTAGCCGTAACACTAGAGAAGACTCTGCCCATGCTATAGCATGGGCCAATTGTCTTATGAATAGCATGGGCCAATTTCTTGCAATTACAATGTACCTGGAGCAGAAACCCGTGGCTCACGATACACGCCCATGCGATTCCATGGGCATATCGCAGCCTAGAAGATTTCTTACAATTTTCCACTAGGACTCCTTTTTAGGGTTTTGGAGTGACCTATAAATGGAGAGGAATATACACAATGAAAAGGGAGTTCGCTATTATAACGTATCACATATTCTTGGATTCCACATCAAATTCTTGGAAAAAGTCAAAGAAATCGTTGAAGCTTTGGATGATTTTGAAGAAGAAGACAGTGCCGTCCAAGATTGTTGAAGAGATGAAGTTGTATAAACTTTTATTCTAAATTATTCGGGACATGTATTCACTATTTATCTTGTATTTTTGTAATCAAAACATGATAGGCTAAATCCTTGTGGCTAGGATTTTGATGAAACCTTGTTGACTCTTTAATCCAATAAATTGCTTTTTTATTCTTGTTTTTAGGTTAATTGTTTATTATTCCCTTATTCTGTTTTGATGCTTAGCTACCATTAGAACATGTTAGTTATTTATATTGCTTTCGAGAAATTCAATATGGATAAGCAAGCGGTAATAAACAACACATGGTCCTATAATTGATGGTCTATGTCCTTATGCTCTATGAAATCATATTGTGGTGATCATTGTGAATTAATACATGTTTATGTGTTCGTAATTTAATTAGAGATAATTAGATTGACATATAAGTATAGAATGAATTGACCATCGTGAGAGACTATTTATTAAATTGGATCAATAATTTTTAACCTAGGCATCTAAACTCTTATTTTTGTTGATTGTTTGTTATTAAATTACTTGCCATCCTATAAATTTGTAAATTTTAGGATAGTTCATGGGATTTATGTTGATTTTGAGAGGTGCTACATGAATATATCTCAGCAAACTATAGGAGATAGAGATATACTTTTATGTTTAGTGCAATCTTTGATGATATTTTATGCGAGTTTCTATTTTTAATAGTTATTTTATGCGAGTTTCTATTGATACATGCATGGATTTTTGCGTTTCAAGAAAAAAGGCGCCCACTCAATCGTGATAAATATAAGTAATTTTTTTTTAATTTTGTTAGAAAATGTAACTTATGAGGTTGAAACGCTTGTATTATGCATCTTGAACGCATGAAAACACTCCAAGAGATAATATTGCTCAACTCACTCCTTCCTTCTTTAGAGCAATATTTATTTTAGAGATAGTTTCATTGTAGTGCCAATGACTACTGTATAAATACTGATTCTATTGTATTTATCTCCTCAGCAAATGTTACATAAAACTCCATACAAGCTGACTCAATTGGGAGCTACAACTTATCAATTTGAACAAGAGATAATATTGCTCAACTCACTTCATCGGAGTTGCAGTCTTCTATTATCACATGTTTTTCTTAATCGACCATATAAGCAAGTTTTCCCATATATCTCACTAATGTTAAGTTTCTTTACTAATAACACAAAAGTCGCACGTTGGTTGTACGTGTAACTTCATGTCTCGTTTTTATTTGAAGTGGTAGGATTAATTTTCCTTTTTTAAATGCAAAATAAGCTCATAAAAGTTCATAAAAAGCTCCACAATAATACCATAATTCCCAGTCTAAAAGAAAGAAGTACTTGTCCAAGATGAATCTAAAGAGTTGAGAGTTCATTGTCAAACAAACAAGCTATGCAAAGATATAATTAAAGACGCTAAAGTCACACATCGTCTGCCTCATTCTCCATGTTCCTCGGAGTCTTGTTCTCTTTCCCACATGCCCGGGAGAACAAGGTGATGGTGGAAACATCACCTCTACAACTTGAAAATGCTAATGTCGGAAAATACTGACATGGTGTCATCATTTATTCCAGTGGCTAGAAGAAACACACACACACACACCAAATTCTTCTTGGAAATTGTCAAGAAGATAATTCTTCCAACCACCTAACATCTATGACAATATTTGGTATGCCATGCATTCATTTTAACGTGGAAACAACATCTTGACTTTTCTGATGGAAATGCACCCTTGCCCAGGGTAGCGGTAGACATACATAATCCTGTGTAGACATGTGAGGGTTGTATAACTACAATAATTTTTTTTCAAGTGATGAGACGCACACATGTCTATATTACTACTAACACAAAAAACGCACTTTTGTTGAACCTGTACTCTTCATATCTCTTTCTGTTTTAATATTTGTAGTAGTTAGACAATTTTCCTCTTTTGTAATACAAAACAAGTTAATAAACAGCTCCACAACAATACCATAATTCCTAGTCTTGAAGAAAGTAGTAATTGTCCAAGAAGAACTTAAAGAGTTGAGACTTCATTGTCATTCGAAAACCAACTAACTACTGCCTAAGATATGACTAGATACAACAAAGTCATACATCATCAGCCTTGTTCGCCATGTTCCTTGGAGTATTGGTCGGTCTTTCTTGAAAACTTTGTTAAAGGAGTTAGTTTAGTTGGTTAAAAGTTAGTTAAAGTTAGTTAGTTAGTTACAAAGTAGTTTGGTTAGTTAAGTGGCTGTATAAAATGCAAGCTCCACTGGACTTTCTTGTATTCATTTTTTCTGATGTAATGCATTGTTAATATACAGATACAGCAGCTGCTTTCTTTCTTGAATTCAGCTTTTCATTCTTTCTGTTATCTTGTAATATGGTATCAGAGCATTGAGACGTTTCATAGCTGCATTCCTTTCCATCATTTTCTTTAATCATGGCCAGAGGAGGTAGAGCCACAAATACTGGAAACGATGATCATGCTGCTGTAGGAAGAAATCCATTTGCTACCTTGGAAACGCCAGATCGTATACTCACAGATGATTCCAAAGAGCCTTATTATCTCAAAGAATGGAGATCATCCAGTCCGAATCTGTGTCAAGTATCCTTGTGGGGAGCAATTATAATTCTTGGCATAGAGCAATGAATATGGCAATCGATTGCCAAGAATAAATTGTGTTTCAGTAGATGGAACAATAATCGGACCTTCATTGATGATCCCACATACGACTCATCGGTCTAGATGTAATTCTATGGTTATGTCTTGGGTCTTGCATGTCATATCCAAGGACATTGCGAGAGTGTGATGTACATTGACAATGGAGTGAAATGTGGAAAGATCTTCATGATCGATTTTATCAAAGCAATGGTCCAAGAGTGTTTCGGATCAAGCGGATGCTAAACACTCTTTCACAAGGATCAAATGATGTAAGCACTTACTTCACTAAACTCAAAACCCTTTGGGATGAATTGAGAGAGTTTAGGCCTTTACCAATCTGTCGCCAGGGTGGAATGAAGAATCGATCGATTATCGCCAAACAAGACTATGCTCTTCGCCTTCTCATGGACCGAATGACTCTTATGGTCAAGTTAGGGCTCAAGTACTTATGATGGATCCCCTTCCTTCCATTAATAAAGTCTTCTCTCTCGTTATTCAAGAAGAGAGGCGAGAAGTCTAACTCCCTCATCAATATTACCCAAAGGCAAAGCCGACTTATGGAGTTCCTAATAATTCTAACAGCTTTGAGAGGAAAAAGGATAAGCCAACATGCACTCATTGTGGATATCTTGGACACACCATTGACAAGTGCTATAAGATTCATGGATATCCACCATTTGAAGTCCGGAGGCGAGACACCTCGATATGGGAAAGGGAAATCATTCTCACAACACAGAAACTTTAGACCTTCACCATCAAGTTTCCTCGATCATCTGTTCGAATCTGTGTCGGAGACTATGCCTCAACTAATAAGTCGTCACCAATCGGTGCCAACAACTAATTTCTTTCCTCACCGGGTCACCGCAGACCTCTTCACAAGAACCTCCGCACCAAACCTTCTTGTTCCAATTTTTCTCGTATAAATTCCTCTATACCTAGTCATGCCCGGATTATTGATACAGAGCTACACACCATGTATGCCATGACATACACTTATTCAATTCCTTGATGAATGTGCATTTGCTTCACATGTTTTCTTGCCTAATGGACAAAAGGCTAATATTTCCAAAGTTGGTACAATAGTGCTTACCTCCCGGATCATGCTCTCCAAAGTCCTATATGTACCAAGTTTTCATTACAATCTGATTTCGCTTAGTGCCCTTACTATGGATGGTCATTGTTCCTTGATTTTCAACAATGATTGTTGTGTGATTCGAGGCAAATCAAGCAACTTCTCGATTGGGAAGGGTAAAAGGATTGGCAACCTATATTACCTCAGCCTTCCAAAATTTGGAGAATGGAATCATTTCATCTGCAACATGTAATAAAGACATATGGCATACAAGACTTGGACACCCATCCTTTGTAGTGAGCCATCAGCAAGATAAAGGACTCAAGTTCAGTAGCAGAATTGGAAAAGAATTTCATTGTTCTATATGTCATTTTGCTAAGCAAAAACGATTGTCATTCAATTCAAATAATAATCTTTCCAATAAAGTGTTTGATCTATTACATGTTGATATTTGGGGTCCCTTCCATGTGATGTCTGTTAGTGGTTTTAAATATTTTGTCACCATTGTGGATGATTGCTCAAGACATACCTGGACCTTTCTACTTAAAAACAAATCTGATGTTCAAGAAATAATCCCTCAATTTTTTAATATGGTCAAGACACAATTTGGTACATCCATTAAATGTGTAAGATCTGATAATGCTAAGGAGCTTAGGTTCTCAGATTTCTTTCAAAAACAAGGAGTTATACATCACTTCTCTTGTGTGGAAAGGCCACAAAGCAGATCTCGATGAGTGGAAAGGAAGCATCAACACCTTCTAAACGTAGCAAGGGCATTGTTATTTCATCAGAATTTCACTTGGATGTTGGGATGATGCGCTTTGATCGCAACACATTTGATTAACAGATCGCCTCTCCTTTACTCAATCACAAAACACCCTTTGAAATTCTCATTCAAAGGTCCCCAACTACATGCACTGAGAGCTTTTGGGTGTCTCTCTGCTATGCATCTACTTTACCCACCTCAAGACACAAGTTTACTCCCGGATCAAAGGCTCGCATCCCGCTTGGATACCCATCCGGTATGAAGCGCTTATAAGTCACTTGGACATTGAATCGGGAGGACTTTTATTTCCGTGAGATGTTGTTTTCCATGAGTCCATTTTTCCTTTCCTTGACAAAGTCTCTTCGGATGGCATATCTCAACTTCTATCGTAGGTCGCTTTGCCACTCCCATGTGATCATGATGAACATTCTGTTGGGCCTTCCAAAGTGTACCAATAGAAAGCATACCGATATCCCAACGGAACCTCCAAAGCAGATGAACCCTCTAATGAACCTACACTCACACAAGGTCAAAAGGTCGTTGAAAGGCCTCGGTTATCTCCATGATTATCACCGTGGGTCACACCGCAAAACACTTCCACTATGCATCCCTTATCTCGAGTATTGGGATATGACAAACTAAGTGATAATTTCAAGGTGGCTATTATGTCGGGCCTCAAGACATATTGAACCACAACATTACTCATGTGCTTGTGGTATACCGTAATGGGAAGCGACCATGGCATCTCGAATTAAAGGCCCTCGAGGATAATCACACTTGGTCCATTGTAAGTCTACCTCATGGTCATAAACCTATTGGTTGCAGGGGTCTTCAAGATCAAACACAAGTCCGATGGAACCATAGAAAGACACAAAGCTAGGCTTGTAGCAAAAGGCTATACTCTACAAGAAGGAATAGACTACTTTGACACATTTGCTCCAAAGCAAAGTCGGTTCTTCCGTGAAACTTTTATTAGCATTAGCCTCAATTCATGGATGGTCTCTACACCAATTGGATGTCAACAATGCCTTCTTACATGGAGATTTGCTCAAGATGTGTATATGACTATACCAAATGGATATAGTCCTAAGGGGAGTCCATTACAAATCCTCATCGCAAATTGAATAAATCCTATATGGTCTCAAACAGGCTTCTAGGCGTTGGAATGCTAAATTTACGATACTCTAATCAAGGAGGGTTCACTCAATCTGCCATGCACTATTCCCTGCTCATCGTGAAGACAAATTCGTTTTTCATGGCCCTTTTAGTGTATGTGGATGACATAATAATAGCCAAAGAATAATGAAGCGTGAGCTGAGATGTTGAAGAAAGATCTGGACTCAAAATTCAAACCGAAAGATTTAGGTCCTCTAAGATTCTTCCTTGGATTAGAGATTGCTAGATCTCCAAAAGGCATTTCTATATCCCAAAGACCATATGCATTACATGACTCTTCGCTCTGAAGCAAGGGGTTCTTAGGTTGCAAACCAGCTAGCACTCCAATGGAAGCAAACCTGAAGTTAAGTCAGAATGAAGGGGAGTTATTAAGTGATCCATCAATGTACAGAAGGCTGATAGGAAGGTTGCTGTATCTGACCATCACTAGGCCTGATTTAACATATTCAGTTAACAGGTTAAGCCAATTTCTAGCAGAGCCAAGAGAACCACATCTGACAGCAGCTCATAGAGTTCTCCAGTACATTAAATCTGCACCTGGCCAAGGGCTTTTCTTTCCTTCTAAGTCTAACATTTCTTTAAAGGCATATGCTGAATCAAGTTTCCCACTTACTGATGTGCAGTTGAAGGTTTTTACAGATGCAGATTGGGCAACATGCCCTGACACTAGAAGGTCCATATCAGGATATTGTGTATTTCTTGGTGACTCAATGATATCATGGAAGTCTAAGAAGCGTAACACGATTCTAGGTCATCACCGAGCGTAATACAGGTCAATGGCAAATGCAACATGTGAACTTGTTTGGCTACTATCCGTGCTAAAGGAATTTGGTATTAAACACTCAAGACCTGCAACATTGTATTGTGACAACCAGTCATTACATATATAGTCGCCAACCCGCTTTTTCATGAGAGAACCAAACACATAGAGATAGATTGTCATTTGGTTAGAGAAAAGATTCAAGTCGGATTATTAAAGACTCTACATGTACCAAGCAAGAACCAGATTGTCGATGTTCTTACTAAGGCTTTGCGACTTACACAATTTCGTGAATTAGTAGGCAAGATGGGACTAATGAATATATATGGTCCATCTTGAGGAGAGTCTTGAAAACTTTGTTAAAGGAGTTAGTTTAGTTGGTTAAAAGTTAGTTAAAGTTAGTTAGTTAGTTACAAAGTAGTTTGGTTAGTTAAGTGGTCAGATAAAATGCAAGCTCCAATCGGACTTTCTTGTATTCATTTTTTCTCGATGTAATGCATTGTTAATATACGATATGACGAATGCTTTCTTTCTTGAATTCAGCTTTTCATTCTTTCTCGTTATCTTGTAATAGTCTTCCATGTGCACAGAAAACTCATGATGGTGGAATCACCTCCTCTACAACTCGAGAAATGTGGACGCCAAGGGTGCTTTGCCATCATTTATTCCACCTGCTAGATGAAACACACACATCAAATTCATCTAAGAAATTGTTAGGAACGAAATTCTTCCAACCACCTAACATTTGTGAAAATATTTGGCCTGCCTTGCGTACTCTTTAACGCCGATAGGGATGGCAATGGAGCAGAAATACGGCACTCCACGCCCCTACCCCAATGAAGATTTTCATGCCCAGCCACGACCCCTGCCAAATCCCTACATAAGGCAGGGTGTGGCGAGGTGGTGTAGGAGAAACCCCGATCCCCATTTACTACCCCATTTATGTTTTTTTTTTTTTGTAGAACTATAATTCCCATCTAAAATTGGAAAAACTCCCAAAATATGGCAATCATTGGAATCTAGCAAGATTAAATTACATAGAAACAACAAAAAATTCATATAACTAGATCATTTTTTGACTACTTTGCAACTGCACAAGGATTGAAATCATCTAATGGTAAAACAAATTTAATTAAAAACTAAAACATAAGCCATAACGTAATTGAAATGGAGGAAACCAACTATAAATTTAGTGGATGAAACGACAAAAGAGAAGATTCGAGGTCCAATAATTTTGTCTACAAGAGGAGAGGCCGAGAGAGAAGAAGAAAGGCGACCGAATGTGAGTTGAGAGAGGAGGAGAGAGTCAAAAGAGGCTCCAAGTTGCCGCATCGTTAGTATGCCTTAGGGTCCGCTTGGGAGTTCTCGAATATCTTGGTTATGAGGATTTTTCAAGCACCGGTTTTGGGCGTTTATGAGTGGAGTGGCTTTGAGTGGTTTTTAGTAGCGTCTTTTGAAATGGTTCAACCCATGCTTGGGAGTTTGTTATCGAGCGGTTCCAAAAGTTTTTAAAAGAATCAAATTACATATATGTCTATATATTAAAAAAAATTAATTTTAAAAACTATAATTGAAAATATAAAATTAAATTTATGTTCTTGCATATTTTGTGTGTATTGTGGCAGATATGTTTTATTTTACAAATATTAAGTTTAGAAAAGTTTGAAAATAATTGTTTGAGAGAGGAAAAAATTAGAAGAAATTTTGAAGAACGGCAAAAATCATCGATTTGGGAGGTTGGAAGATACACTACATTGTTTTTGGGCCTTTTTTAAACCGTCCAAAAACGGTGCTCCAAAAAACTAACAAGCACCGGTTTTTTCAACGCTTCATAAATGGTACCATCTAAAATCGGTCAAAACCGGTTATTTTTAGAATAGATAAATGGAATTAGGGATTTAGATTTGATATGGTTTTTGAAATTAGAGCAAGTGGGCAAGTGGCTGGTTTACTCGGGTAAGTTATCAGTTTTAGAATTAGGGCAATTTTTTTTCCATTTATTTTATAATATAAAATGTGTGGGCCCAAGGTGGGGTTGTTTCTTGTTCCAACCCAATGCAAATTTATGTGTCCCGCCCGCTCCTTGCTAACCCGATTAAGTGGATAATCCCCTCTCTGTTCTGCGGGTACTTACGGGAATTGGATTGGTCGGGTTTTTTCAGCCCTAAACACGGAGAACATCTTGACTTTTTTGATGGAGATGCACCACCGCCCCTCAGAAGGGAGGTAGAATCATTTGTAGACATGTGAGGATCGCATATCTATAGCAAAACTATTTTCCACTTATGTTGCATCTGCATATGCCTTTTCTTGTGCCCCTTTTCCTCTTCAGTCACTTCCCTTCTACGAGATCTCATCTCCAAGGGATTACCACTACTTATATTGCTCGAACCTCGTATACCCTTCTTGTTTCCTCTATGAGGCTTTGCAATTAATCCTTGGCAGCACTTCCATAATTATATTTCACAAGGTAACTACGTGATGAGGAAAACAAGATTGTATTATTTAATAGGAAAAAAATTCACAAAATGCTATATAAACATAAAACCCTAAAGCCCTATATAACAAAAAAGACCATAATACGTTTAATAAATAAACTCAATAACAATAATTTCTTAGTTTGTATCTTGTCAGTCTTTCCCAAAAAAGAAAAGAAAATATATCTAGCGCAGTACCGCTTTCGTGGTAATATTTTGGTTGTACACGTACACTTCATGTCTCTTTTTTTTTTTTTTTTTTTGAAGTTGTTAGAATATTTTCCTTTTCCTTTTTTTTTTCTAATACAAAAGAAGTTAATAAGAAGTTCATAAAGAAGCTCCATAATAATACCATAATTCCCAGTCTAAAAGAAAGAAGTAATTTTCCAACATGAATATAAAGAGTTTTATTGTCAAACCAACAAGCTATGCACAATATATAATTAGAGATGCCAAAGTCACACATCTTTAGCCTCATTCTCCATGTTCCTCAGAGTCTTGGTCTCTCTCCCACTTGCCCGGGAAAACAGGGTGATGGTGGAAACACCACCTCTACAACTCGAAAAATGCTTATGCCAAGACGGTGCCATCACTTATTCTACTGGCTAGATGAAATACACACATCAAATTCTTCTAAGAAATTGTCAAGAAAAAAATCTTCCAACTACCTAATATGTGACATTTTAGTTTTCCGCGATGCTCTATCTCCATTTGTCTTTTCTTACGCCATCCCTTTTTCCTCTTACTGCCATTCTACGAGATGTTAGCTGCAAAGGATATCCACTTATCTTATTGCTTAGACCTTGTTTACCCTTCTTGTTTCCTCTCCAAGGCTTTGCATTAGTTCAAGTAGTTAGTCTTGACGATGTTGGTGTTTTTGCAGCAACATTATACATAGAATTCACACGAAAAGTATAGCTATATTTGAATTCTAGTAAAAGTTCCTAATATACAATAAACTCAATGTGTTATTAGTCCTCAAGTGTAATATAAGCAGCACTTCCATAATTACATTTCACAGAGAAATGTAACTAGATAATAAGGAAATGCAAATGTATGATTCAATATTAAAAAAACTTACCAAGACATTATATAAAACATAAAACCCTAAAACCCTAAACAACAAAAAAGACCATACTACTTTTAATAACTAAACTAAATGACAATAATATCTTATTTTAGGACAATCTTTTTCCAAAACTAAAAATAAAAAAATCTAGCGTGCAGTGCTCGTGCAATATTTTACCCAAAAAACCTAACATAATCTAATGGGAGACTTGAGTGATTACTTAGCTCATATGTAGTGAGAGTTCATCTCAAAAGGCCAACCATATTTAGAGGAGTAGCCCATGTTCTTTTACGTTGGTTAGTATTTTTATATTTAAACGGTGTGGGATTTTGCCTGAAAATTCCTCGTGAAAGATGGTGACTCATTTGAGCACACCAATCTTAGAATTCAAATACATGGATTGAATTTGCTCATTTGAACTTAATGTACTCTGATACCATATTGAGACTTGAAGTTTCATCTTAAAAAGTCATCTTTATTAAGAGTAGTAGTCCGAGCAATTATATGTTGGTTAATGTTGAGATTGATAACAATAATAATCATTACAAACTCATTCGAATGTGAAAAATAAAAGAAACTCCGTTGTTGCTCCTTTGTTTTTATTGGTTGAAGTTCTGGGTTTAGATTTTTGCGACAATGAATACTGCAATGCTACCTAAGGGAATAGCAATCGGATTTGTTCACCAACCAACCTACCGGAGATGACCAAGACTTTTAACTACTTAGTCCAACCTCACTCTAAGAAAAGAATAAAGATTTTTCGCTCCTCACTTTTCTAATCTAGATGAAAAGACAAACATAATATATATATTAAGTCTTAGTAAGATCTCATCAATCCATTATATCTAACAATCCACACTTTATCCACACAAAACACAATCCATCTTGCCCAATAGATTTGTGCCAAGTGGATTTAGTGACCTACATTCTTACAGTTAATATTTTTATATTTAATCATTGTAGGATTTTACCCTTAACACTATCTGCCTCTAAATCATGAATTCAACGCAAAGCTCAAATGAGTTATGTTCTTTCTAGTTGAGTATTGATAGTCCAATTGCAATACATGTCAATACTAACAAGCCTTAGAGCCTATTTTTGAAATCAAATTCCACCAAGTTAGAGGAGCACAAGGAGATGATATTTTATTTAGCCATTTCTTTTGTGATAGTACTGTGAATCATCGTTGGTTGTTCATTATGAGCCACCCAGTAATTGAGGTGTGTTCATAAATAATGTCCATGTTAAATTCTATGCCTTTAATTTCGAGAAAAAAGTGCCCCTGGATCCCGAGATACATAAGTATTTAATTTAATTACGAGTTAGAAATGTTAATTATGAGGTAAAAACGAATGTATTATGAAACAATTCCATGGTGATAGATAGCATGAAACAATTCCTTTTCATACTTGAAACATGGAACCGCTCAACATTTTATCATGCTATGCTATCAAAGGGTTGCATACCACACCAAAGCTCCCATCAACCAAATTTCTTATTTTGGACAGCAAATATTCACAATTCATGACTTTAAATCATCTTTTAAGGATGTTTTGTTAAATTTTCTTCTGTTAGTATTTGTACTACTATATGTGAAAAATTTGGACATGACTCGCCTGATCTTCCATCACTTTTATAGCCAAGCATGCAGCCTCCACACCCCATTTGGACTTTGAGGCACCCGATTGGGACTAATCCCTTAATCGTTGTCAAAATTTGGATCAATTTAAGGCACTTAATCATTTTTTTCTTGTCTACTCCCATGAAACCGGGCATCGCCGTCTCTCTCTCTCTCTCTCTTTTTTTTTTTTTTTTTTTAATTTGTAGTTGTTAGACTCTTTTCCTATTTTCTCATACAAAACAAGTTAATAAAAAGCTCCAGTGATACCATAACTCCTAGTCTAAAAGAAAGAAGTAATTGTCCAACATGAAGCTAAAGAGTTGATAGTTCATTCTAATTCCAAAACCCACAAGCTATCCATAGATATATAATTAGAGACGCCAAAGCTATACAACGTCAGCCTCATTCGCCATGTTCCTTGGAGTATTGGTCCCCTTCCCACTTGTAGCGATAGAAAAATTTGTTGTCTTTTAAATTTCAAGAAAATAAATTTTAACTATGGCATCGCTATGAACTTCTGAGTACGATTTAAAATATTTTAGTAGCGATAATTTTTGCATGTGCTTGCCTTTGATTTGATATGACGAAATTTTCTTAACCCGAATAATTTATCTTAAGTTAATTTTAGATTTATTTTAGACCAACCGAAAAATTAAAAACTAATGAAAATAAAACATCTTCTCGACCCATTTTCGGTTAATTCATTCATCTTAGTTTCGGCCATTTTTTCAGCTCACTTTTCACTTAGAATCAACTTCATTATCGTGCTATTCTACTGCAAGAAAGACTTTCCCAAATTAGATACACCAAACAACCCCTTAACCCTGCCAATTTGTAACTCCAAACAGCTCCTAATGACTAAGTAGAAACCACCCACTTCCCCCCTTTTCCTTCAGCCATTTTCTCCTCCATGATCAACACTGTTTATCCACCTTGTTACCCACCTATTGTAGCTAATTAATTTACCCCTAAACAACTACTTAAAACCGTCCCCAAAGGTCCCCACTTTTACTCATTAGATCAGCCCCAAATTCCCAGCTTTATACTCCAGTTTCATCTCCATTTCTTTGCAGATTTCGGTTCTATGTTTATTCAACATGCCAACCCTTTTTTCATTCTCTTCTTTCCCAGCAATAAACCCCATACCTTTTCTCCAAAATCAGTCCACAAAAGTTCTAAGAAAACTACCCATTTTCCCCTAAAAAATCCGACCAGAAACTTGCTGAAAACCGGCCCCCATCAAGTCCTTCCCCCATTAGTTTTTTGGCCATAAAGATAATCAAATTCCAACCCCCAAAGGTCTCCCTTTCAGCCCCTAAAACTCTGATTTTTTCTATGCTCTTCAACCACCATAAATTGGCCGCAACATTCTCTCTATTCTGCCCAAATTTTTGGCCATCTAAGTTATAGATTTCTAGCCCCAAAGGTCCCCTTTTTGGGCCAGCAAAATTAGATTTTTCCTCCACCTTCTTCACCTCTTTTTTTTAATCACTCAAACCACACTACAATACTTAGATTTTGAGAAATGAAAAGGCAAGCATAGGGTCATTATTTGAGGAAAAGAAATAGCCATTATTTAACCACAAATCAATTCAACGAGAATTCCATTTTCCAGGTAGTTTATTATCCTACTTTAAGCATGATGTTATGAAAGTTATTTTGAGAAATAGATGTGAATTTTTATGCATTGCTTAATGATTAATGATGGAACATGATGATAGTGATTGAAGACAATCACTTATGTATGTTGTGATTGAAGGTAATCACTTATGTATGTTGTGGTTGAAGGTAATCACTTATGTTTTCACATGGTTCTGGTTATCAAAAATGTTGTTCCTATGTATGTTTAAACAGTTGTCATGTCGCATATTATTTTCGTATATTTTCTCATTGGTTAGTATAATTTACTACTGAGTGCTTGATAAGTGCATTTTATGCACTTATTCGGATCTTTAAACTAAGCTTTTATCACGGCATATTGTTGATTTTCTCCTTAATCTAGTTTGTTATTCTTTATATTTCAGTTTTGGACCAATCTGTAAGGAATTGGAGAAGATTGAACGAAAAGAGCAATAAGTTGGCAAATATTTAGAGATTATGTGAACTCAATTTCACTCATTGGAAGGTGGAAGGACCGAATTGGAGATTGTGGATAGTTGAAGGACCATGTTGGAGGCTATGGGAAGATTTATGGACTAAAATGATCAAGACCCAAAGTTGAAGGATGAAAACAACAGTATTGGAAATTGTAAGCTGGGCGAGCGCCCAGCACTGTCATACTAATCTTAACCAAATCTAATTAACTTTGAAAAATTGATGTTTAAAGACTAACTAAAATATGAACTAAGGACAATTAAATAATTATAATTCAACGAATTAAAAGATTAAACTGATAAAAATTACTTTAACTTTGGAGACGAAAAATACTAGGATCCCAAATCTACTTATAATTGTTAATTCATATATCTTTATTCTTGGTTTTGATAAATTACATTAGTTATGAAGATTAATATCCCTAGATTATTTAACAGTTTCTCTCGAATAAAATTAAATATATTCATATGTATGACTTGACTATATCTCTATGACGAATGCAAATACAAGTGAATGTATTAAATTTCTGTGGATAATTAAACAACACCTAAAGCATAGCGGTATATTTCTATCCCCTATCCGATTTTAAGATAATGAAAATAATGTCTAGCATGCTTTAAATCTTTCGATAGAAAAACAGACTAGAACAATCATACAATTACTATGTATATAATTGTAGATCTAATAAATCAAAATTAATTATTCAAAACTATATTGAAATAAATCGTCAAAAACCAAGTCTTTAGATAGAATGATTAAACTACAACCTTCATCATAATCCTAGCATTAAATAAACTAGCATAGCATACTAATAATAAAGAAATAAAGAGAAAAAGAAAACATGGAATTCATCACCCGGATAAGAAGAAAACTCAAAAGATGATGTCTTGATCTTGATCTTCATTGAATTCATGAAAAGAGTAATTCTTGATCTCTGGTTGGTGTTTTTGTTGATAGTTTTTCTCAAAAAATCAACACTCGACTATGAATTTATTTTCCCTATTTATAGTTCCCTAATTCTTGCTCCAAAACTATCCCTAAAAGTCATTAAAAACGTGGGTTAAAACGTTTCCTAATCGAATTAGAATTCGAAAAGAAAACTAAATTCCCACAGCAAAAATAACACTGGGCGATCCCCAGGCAAACAAGATTACATTTTGCTTTTTTTGGACAATGCTGGGTGCTTGCCCAGCATACAATTTCCAATACTACGGTTTTGATCTTTCAACTTTGGGTCTTGATCATTTTAGTCCACAAATCTTCCCATAGCCTCCAACATGGTCTTTCAACTATCCACAATCTCCAATTTGGTCCTTCCACTTTTCGATGAGTGAAATTGAGTTCACATAATCTCTAAATATTTGCCAACTTATTTCTCTTTTCGTTCAATCTTCTCCAATTCCTTATAGATGGGTCCAAAACTAAAATATAGAGAATAACAAACTAGATTAAGTAGAAAATTAACAATATGACGTGATAAAAGCTTAGTTTAAAGGCCCGAATAAGTACATAAAATGCACTTATCAGTGTTTCTTATGAAATACTCACCCCAAAATAATTAAATGTCCAGATTAAAAAGGTTGGTGTTGGCGCGACGGCGTAAAGTACAACCTTGAATGAAAGGCTTAGTTTATTATTTTATGGTTTGGCGTCGATATAATCGAGTCCTTTATGATGTAAAAACTTAAGTACAATGTTGAATATAATATATTTAATTTTGTAAAGTGCTAGAAAAACCGAATCTATATTTTAGATTGCCGGTTGGAATTTAAAGATGAAGAATTGGGAAGTGGTTTTTGAAAATTTTACCATTCTGCTTTAACTTTGTATTATGGCAACTTATTATGTACTTTAAATTTTTGAGTCAAATAGTGGAAGTTGATAGGTATATAAGTGGTCTAACAACAAAATTTGGAATCACCCAAAAACCTTCTCTCGTATGATTTTATTATGATTGTTTTACCAGATTGCGTCAGCGTCAGTGCACTGGGGACAATTTTTGAAGCAGATTTAGCCACATTTTTCACATAACAAATAACATGGTTAAGGTCTGAAATTTTAATATGTTTTATCCTAAGGTCCCAAGTATTTACAATTCAAATCTTATAATTTTTGGAGTATGTTTAGATGGTCAAATAATTTATGGCGACATCTAATGCAGTTTTGGTAAAAACCTTAAGAATTTAGAAGATTAATTCATCTTCCTTATTGCTTGTTACTTTTTGTCATAGTTAAATTTTTAAACCATTCAAGGGCACGGAAAGCTTATTTGGAGTTGTCAAATATTATTTAAATTTTTTTAAGTGACCCTCCGGGTTTAGAAAATCCGGCGCGTTACACCACGTGCCCAAGAGAACTCGTGATGGTGGAAACACCTCATCTACAACTCAAAAAATGCTGATGTTTCTATTTATTCCACTGGCTAGATAAAACAAGCACACATCAAATTCTTCTAAGAAATTATCAGGAACAAAATTCTTCAAACCACCTAACATATGTCACAATATTTGGCCTGCCATGCAATATCTTTAAGGTGGAGATCAACATCATGACTTTTCTCATGGAGAGCCACCCATGCCCACTCAGAAGGGATAGACATGTGGAATCTCTTGTAATCATGTGAGGGTCGCATAACTACAGTAAAACTATTTTCGGGTGATGTTGCATCTGCCTTTGCCTTTTCTTGTGCCTTCCCTATTTCCTCTTTAGTTACTGAACTTTTACGAGATGTCAGCTGCAAGGGATATCAACTAATCCTATTGCACGAACGTTGTTTACCCATCTCATTTTCTCTATAAGGCTTTGCATTGGCTCGAGTAGTTAGTCTTGACGATGTAGGTATTTTTGCAGCATCATTCTTGGAATTTTTTACTGAATAGTATTCTTGTACAAAGTTCCTAATATACAATAAACTCAATGTGTTATAAGTCCTCAAGTGTTATATGCACTGCACTTCCATAATTATATTTCACGAGAAAGGTTACTACATAATAAGGAAAATGCGATTGTATAATTCAATATGAAAAAATAACTTACCAAAATAACATATAAAGTGTAAAACCTTAATGCCTTAAATAACAAAAAAGACCATACTACTTTTAATAAATAGATTAAATGACAACAATGTCTTACTTTTAATCTATCAATCTTTCTCCGAAAAAGAAAAGAAAATATATCTAGCATGCACTTTTATACCAAAAACCTAACATAAGCTCATGGGACACTTGAGTGATTAATAATCTTGTATGTGCCTCGAAATATGAAATTTAATCTAAACCTCAAATGAGTTGAGTCACTTCTAGTTGAGTATTAATAGGCCCGTTTCAAGCAGCCCGTTTCAATGTGAACAAGTCTTAGAGCCTATTTTTGAAAGCGAGTTCCATCAAGTTAGAGGAGCACAAGGACATGACATTTGCTTTAACCATTACGTTTGCGATAGTATTGTGAATTGTAGTTGGTTGTTCTTTACGAGACACCCCGGACAATTCAGGGATGTTCATAAATAATGTCTGGTTAGTTATAACATCACGAACTATAGGCAACACATGCAAATTTACATTTATGTAAAAATGCTCGATAATGCCGAATGGCATGAATAAATTAATCTGAGCACACACTGAATTATAATTACTTCAAAGATAAATGTAAAACGGAGAAAGGACGTCTTAATCAATAATTTTAAAACCAATTCAAAAGATAATTCAAAGATCTATCACTATTTTCACATTATATATATTCTTGATAGAGATAGGCCTTTGCCACTTTACAACAAACCCCCAAAAATGTTTCAAAGACAGGTGGACATGCATTTTTTCATGTAATGCTTATAATTAATAGAAAGATTTGCCATTATTTCAATCATTGCCACCAAACATGTCAATATTACACTACTAAAAATCGCAGTTTCACCAACGGAAATTTACCAACGGATTATTTCCGTTGGTAATCAGCAACGGATTATCCGTTGGTAAAAGTGATGACCTTTTAACTACGGTAATTAGCAACGGAATTTCCGTTGGAAAAGGTAATAGTTTTTCACCAACGAATTTTTACCTTTCACCAACGGAATTTCCGTTGGTGAAGAGCGAATCATATCACCAACGGAAATTCCGTTGGTGATATTAATTAATTTTGAAAACCAAAAATTAATTCGACGTTTCACCAACGGAATTTCCGTTGGTGAAGAGCGAATCATATTACCAACGGAAATTCCGTTGGTGATATTAATTAATTTTGAAAACCAAAAAATAATTCGACCTTTCACCAACGGATTTTCCGTTGGTGGAGAGCGAATCATATCACCAACGGAAATTCCGTTGGTGATATTAATTAATTTTGAAAACCAAAAAATAATTCGACCTTTCACCAACGGATTTTCCGTTGGTGGAGAGCGAATCATATCACCCACGGAAATTCCGTTGGTGATATTAATTAATTTTGAAAACCAAAAAATAATTCGACATTTCACCAACGGAATTTTCGTTGGTGGAGAGCGAATCATATCACCAACGGAAATTCCGTTGGTGATATTAATTAATTTTGAAAACCAAAAAATAATTCGACTTTTCACCAACGGAATTTCCGTTGGTGGAGAGCGAATCATATCACCAACGGAAATTCCATTGGTGATATTAATTAATTTTGAAAACCAAAAAATAATTCGACTTTTCACCAACGGAATTTCCGTTGGTGGAGAGCGAATCATATCACCAACGGAAATTCCGTTGGTGATATTAATTAATTTTGAAAACCAAAAAATAATTCGACTTTTCACCAACGGAATTTCCGTTGGTGGAGAGCAAATCATATCACCAACGGAATTTCCGTTGATGATATTAATTAATTTTGAAAACCAAAAAATAATTCAACCTTTCACCAACGGAATTTCCGTTGGTGAAGAGCGAATCATATCACCAACGGAATATCCGTTGGTGACATTAATTAATTTTGAAAACCAAAAAAAAAAATCGACCTTTCACCAACGGCATTTCCGTTGGTGGAGAGTGAATCTTATCACCAACGGAAATTCCGTTGGTGATATTAATTAATTTTGAAAACCAAAAAATAATTCGACCTTTCACCAACGGAATTTCTGTTGGTGAAAAGTGAATCATATCACCAACGGCATTTCCGTTGGTGATATTACCTTTCACCTACGGAATATCCGTTGGTGAATAGTGATTATTATTGCATACGAATATTTTGTACATGATATAAATCAATTTTGAAAATTAAAAAACACAATTCAACTATTCACCTACTAGAAATTTATGTCAAGAGTAATTCATAAGTCGAAAAAATCTTTCGATCTATCACCTACTGATAGTCCGTATGTGATATTAATATTTCAACCATTAAGCTACGGAAAGTATGTCGTTGAAGAGTAGATCTTGTTACCCGCATATTTTACATGAGTAATGTAAATCAAATTTTGAAAGGTCGAAAAAATATTCAATTATATGGAGTTGAAGGTTAATCACTTAAAGAATAGCCGTAAATTATGTTTCATTCATTTAACATTCGAATTTTTTACAACGAAGTTATGCAATTACAAAAAGGGTAATTATATTCTCACCACACTATTTGTTAATCACACCACATTTTAATTGCAATAAAAATCTCCAACCATTGCTCATTTTTGCATTTATGTTCTTAATTTTTTTATCACATTAATTCTTATCATCATCTTATTAATAACAAATTAGCAAAACAAATAACAAATACAAAAGTTTGACAAAATATATTTTCCTCATTTCAATGCACATTAGCAAAATATATGGACAAAAATCGTCATCATAGACGAGATGTAAAAACTAATGAAACAAATACGATGAAAAAAGTTAAAGACATAAATGTCAAAATATCAAAGTTGAAGGACTTTTATTGCAATTAAAAATGTGGTGTAGATAATAAAAATCGTGGTGTAAATATAATTACCCTTACAAAAATAAAAAAGATTCAAACTATAATCCCGTGCAAAGAAAACATAGGTGGACTAGTTTACATATATATATTGTACATCCATTTTAGTTGGGTATTTCGTGTTCAAATAATGTTTATAATCATTTCATATAGTTTGTACAACTATGAAATTTTTTCGAGCAATGTGATATTTTAAGTTTAAGCGTTAACACAATAAAATAAATATTGAAACAAGATTTTATTCTCATTTGTTGTTAACGAGAATTTTGGTGGTGTTCTCTTTATGCTTTCAATTTTTGTTTTGAGTTTTGAATTAATTTTCGCTTTTGTGTTTTAAATGTCTTTTTTGAGATTTATGAAAATACGTTCTTTTTGGAATTTTCGAAAAATATTTCTCAAAACAGAAAACTCGAAAACGTATTTACTTGAAATGTTTGAGGAATGATTTTTGTATAATATTTTATTTAAAAAAAATTGATTATTCAATAATTTTTAATAGTTTAATGCTTAAATAGTATGAAAATTCTAACAAAATAGACTATATAATGCTAATACATTTGTACATTTTCTCAAAATAGTTTAATGATGTTTGATGTTCGAAACGGGCAACGCCCCTGAAAGGAAATTTTGATTTTCTATAAATATTTTCTAACATATTTGATGTTAATAATTGATTTTCCAACATCAAAATCATCTATATAAAAATTTGATTTTAAAATTTTCAACAATTGAAAATTAGGAGCTCAAACCATTTAAAAATTTTATAATTAATTATAAGCCCAATTTTATAAATTAATTTACGTTCCCATTTATCAATTCAAATTTTCTCAATGCGGGCAATCAGATCAAAACCAAAACAAATTGAAATCAATTACAATTCTAAACCCACACCATCGACCACGGTCACACAAGAAGACTCCCCGCCACCGTCACACGAGATTCCCCAGCCAAGGTTCTAAACCTACACCATCAGCCACGGTCTACACCATCACCCCACGGTCACACAGCAGAGACTCCCCGCCACCGTCACGCGAGATTCCCCAGCCAAGGTTGCGCGCGATTCCTCTCAGCCACAGTCGCGCGCGATTCCCCTGAGCTAAAGTCGCTTCCCTGAGCCACAGTCACGTGTGATTCTCTCACCCACCAGTCGCGCGCGATTCTCAGCCACAGTCACCGCGAGTCCTCCGCCACCAGTCGCCGCTGTGAGTCATCGCCTTCAGCCGTCGCTTCCCTGAGCCACAGTCGCGCGCGATTCTCAGCCACAGTCACCTCGAGTCCTCCACCACCAGTCACCTCGAGTCCTCCGCCACCAGTCGCCGCTGTGAGTCATCGCCTTCAGCCGCAGCAGTGATTCATTAGGCCAGTTGCCCACCAGATACATTACCTCCAGTCGCACCAGGTATTTACAAATTTAATTTCTGAACCTATGTTAAGTTTCTTCATTTGCCGGGCACTTTGGTTTTAGATTGTTTTTGTGATTGTTTTATGCGGATGATAAATGATGAGGTTGGATTATGATAAGGTTGAATTATGAGGTTGGATTGTTTTATGCGGATTATGAATGATGAGGTTGAATTATGAGGTTGGATTAAAAATTGTTATATGTTTGATATCGCATTTTTTTAGATTTGTACATTTGTTTCATGTTTATCGCCTATTAGGAACTTGTTCCTATTATTAGTTGTAAGCTAAAGATATTCATGACATAAAATAAACCAATGTAACTTAAGTATATTCTTAGAGAAAGCATCTCATTTCACCGTCCAATGAGATTTGGTTGATTATGAAGGATCATCAAAGGCGCCTAAAGGGATACCAATCCCATGTTAGATGTCATTCCCAATTTTGATCTAAGATTGGAACTTGTTTTTGCCTACCTTTTCGACAAAACTCATGAGCGCTTTTGCAAAGAACCATACAACCATATATAATTTTCGTAAGGCCATAAAACAAGAATCCAAAGAGGAAAATCACCGCACTGAGAGAGATCAATAAAGACCGTCTTTAAACATTGAGAAATGACATTCTGCTCAATATACTTCAACTATATATTAAGATCATCCAACCTATGTCAATATTTTACCAAGTTACCATTCGAACAAAATGGACTAATTGGATAACATAAGAAGCTAATTTTTCTTGTACATACGTAACATCACCATCCCGCCTAGAAGGTAATTAGATAATGTCATTACCAAATTTCATACACCGATCAAAGCATAGGCAAGACTTGAACAAGGCATGATAGTCATCAAGTCAACAACCATAAGCATGTAGAATATTAAGCATGTAGAATATCAAGGTGTTGATGGAAAGTGAAAACTCTCATAAGCAAAGAACATTGCACTAGGAACACCAACACATTTTTTTTTTTGCTTTAATATTTAAACTTGTTTTTCTTACGCTTTATTAGCAAATTGTTCGTGTAATTTGCACGACTACCCCGAATACACTCTAAAATTATTCATAAGAGACTAGTAGTCGACTCTCCTTAAATTATTGCTTAAATTCTTTCTTCACTACTTAACAAATATATGCATTTTTGCTAATATATGCATTTTTTCATACTAACAAACCTAAGACAAGAAATTGTACCATTTACAAATTAAAAGTACTACATATTTACTTTATTTTTGCAACATTTAAATACAATGTCTAACTTTCTTAAGTTTAGTTGTCAGCATTATGTCATCTGATCGTACTTGGATGTGGCGAAGAGTGGATGGAGGTTTTCTTACAAAAGAATTTCTTAGAGGAGTTGAAGAGTTTATTGAATTTGCATATTCGCAGTCAGGAATATTTGATAAGATTAGGTGCCCTTGCCGTAAATGTAATAATAAACAATTCCACGAGCGAGATGATGTAAAACTTCATTTATACAGCAAAGGATTTACCCATGATTACAATCAATGGTATGCACATGGTGAACAATACAGTAGTAGATTTAATTCGGGTGAATCCTTAACTGCAGAAAGATGAACTGAATGTACAAATCAAAGAATGGTAATGGATGCTATGGGCCCTGATACTTACAATAATTTTTCCAATCAGCAACTTTCTGACCTAGAAGAACATGACCCGAATCCTAAAGCTGCAAATTTCTTTAGACTTCTTCGAGAAGCTGATGAACCTATATGGCCCGGTTGTACTAAGCTCACTAAACTTTCAGCGATGTCACAACTTTTAAATTGTAAGTCTGAATTTAATATATCTGCAACTTGTTATGATCGCATATTATCCATAATTAAAGACATGTTGCCAGAAGGGGCGCAGTTAGAGGATACATTTTACAAGACAAAGAAAATGTTAAGTAGTCTTGGTCTTGGTTATACGAAGATACACGCGTGTGACAATAGTTGCATGTTGTATTACAAAGAAACTGAGAATTTGATTAAGTGTTCGATTTGTGGTAAGGAACGATACAAAGAGAAACCCTCTAGGTCAGGACGTAAGGTGCCATACAAGGTATTGCGATATCTACCTCTAATTCCTAGACTACAAAGATTGTTTATGTCAAGGCATACTGCGGAGGAGATCATATGGCATTCAAAAAATAAAAATACAAGTGGAGAGATATCACATCCAGTACATTGTGAGGCATGGAAGCACTTTGACACTACTTATTCATACTTTGCCCTTGATCCGTGTGAGTGTGCGTCTTGGTTTATGCACCGATGGCTTCATCCATTTGGTAGAAATTCTAAGCCATACTCGTGTTGCCGCTTATAATCACCGTGTATAATCTTCCTCCTTGGATGTGTATGGAGCAAGATAACATGATTTTGAACATGGTCATCCCAGTCCAAATAGTCCGTGAAGAAATTTAGATGTTTATTTACGTCCTCGATAGATGATTTAAAAATTTTATGGGAAGGAGTTGAAACTTATGACATACGCACGAAGCAAAATTTTCAAATGAAAGCAGCTTTGATGTGGACTATAAGTGATTTTCCTGGATATGGAATGTTGTCTGGATGGAGTACACACACGTACAACGGCTTGTCCTTCTTGCATGAATCTGACTAAATCTTTCAGACTTAAACATGGACGCAAGAGTTGTTTTTTTGATAGCCATCGTCGCTTCTTGCCACCTAATCATCCATTTAGAAAACAACGAGATAAGTTTATGAAACGTAGAGTTGAGACAGATTTGGCAATTACCCGTTTATCAGGTGAACATATGCGAAGTATGGTTGAGAATCTTCCTGACATTCCTTATGGTAAAGTATCTAAAAAAAAAGAAATTGAAGGTTTTGGTGTTAACCATAATTGGGTGAAAAAAAGCATATTCTGGGAGTTACCTTATTGGCATACAAATCTCATACGCCACAATTTGGATGTGATGCACATTGAAAAAAAAATGTATTTGATAATGTATTTAATATGCGCTTATGGACATAAAAGGTAAGACAAAGGATAATGTAGAAGCAAGGATGGATTTGAGATTCATTGTAACCGACCCGAGCTTCATTTAATTAGAGACGGAAACAAAAAAAATTATAAGCCAAAGGCCTCTTATACTTTGACAAAGGAGCAGAAAAAGAAAGTGTGTGATTGGGTGAAAGGATTAAATATGCCTGATGGTTATGCTTCTAACATTGCTCGTTGTGTTAAGGGTGATTGTGAGTTTTACGGGATGAAAAGCCATGATTGTCACATATTTATGCAAAGATTGATACCTGTAGCGTTTAAAGATCTATTGTCGAAACCAATTTGGGAAGCATTAACTGAACTTAGTCATTTTTTTAGAGATATATGCTCAACTGTTTTAAGAGTAGAAGACATGCAACAACTCGAAGAAAATATTGTCGTAACATTGTGCAAACTAGAAAAGATTTTTCCACCGGCATTTTTTGACTCAATGGAACATTTGCCTGTTCATTTAGCATATGAAGCTAAGGTCGGAGGTCCTGTGCAGTATCGATGGATGTATCCTTTCGAAAGGTAAAATATCAATTGCTAACATTATATATGATGTATATTAATATGTATATTAACATCATACCCCTATATTTCAGGTACCTATTCCACCTAAAAAAGAAGATAAGAAATCGAAATCATGTTGAGGCCTCTATAGTAGAAGCATATCTCGTAGAGGAAACATCTAACTTTTGTAGGTTATACTTTAATCCAAATGTAGAAACACGATTGAATCGTCCACCAAGGAATGATGATAGAGGGTTTATTAATCCACAAAGAAAGTTATCAATTTTTAAACAGTTTGGTCGATTTCTTGGTAATAAAGCTCCAATTCTGAAGTTAATGACGAGATGATGAGCTACAAGCGATCTTTATATGTGCTCTTGAACTGTGAAGAAATTATTCCTTTTGTAAGGTAAGTTGTAATAATAAGCAATATATATTCACTCATGCAAATTAAATTATTGTTACATTAACTTTTACGCCATTATCTTATATAGGAAGTTTGATGAACAAATGAGAATGGAATATCCTCAACTGTCTGATGCACAACTAGATCAATTACGCGACAAAAATTTTCCCCATTGGTTGAAACAATATGTAAGTCAATCAGTACTAAATATACAACCCATAAAAGTTCGTAGTAAGAACATTTTGTTTTCTCAGGTCTTGGATGATAGGAACACGGTGGATTTTCAATTGAAGAACATAGCTCTGGGTCCTGCTCGTAAAGTGAACAATTACAATGGATACTTTGTGAACGGTTTCAAATTCCATAATTTCGAATATGGTTTGTATAGAACGACTATGAATAGTGGTGTATGCGTGCTTTCGGCAGCTTGTTATAATGATTATGAGCGCGATTACTACGGTGTATGTTACTTGAAGTTTGGGAAATTGAATATTTGGGACCACAAAATAGGGTTGTCTTATTTAAATGTGATTGGTACGACAATGAGAATGGGATTCGTTGCATCCACGATTTAACCTTGTTGAGATTAATCATAAGAAGAAAGTAGTGAGGAATGACGTTTTCATACTTGCCCAACAAGCCCAACAAGTGTACTACACGAAGTTCCCTTCATTCTAGAGATAGAGCGTGATTGGTGGGCGCTAGAAAACAAAAGCCCGACATGTCATTGATATTCGAGGAGTAGTATCAGAGAATGATGAGTGCAACATAGTGATTGATCTTCCATTCCAAGAGGACCAACCTCCTAATATACAACCACTTTCGATAGCTCCAGAGTTAGATCATGAAAATTTAGTTCGGGATAATGTTTTTCCTGAAGAAGTAGAAGTGGAAGGAACTAATAACGTTATGAACGCCCACATGCTTAATACAGAAGAAGGTGGAGAAGAAGATGATGTTATACCTGATATAGATGATGATAATAATGGCTTTACATCGAGTTCAAGTGAAAACGACAGTGATGAAAATGTAAGATAAAAAGTATCCATATGTGTATGTGTTTGACAGTTTGATGTTATTTTAAATTCACAATGATATTTTATTTAATAGATCTATTGTTATTAATTTATGCTTCTTCAAATTTTGATTATTGTTATTTGAATTGGTTTTGCAAGCGTGATGCCGATGACTAGAGGAGGATATAAATCTGGTCAAGCAAGTCGGAGAAATCTACATGGTGGTGGTGGTAAAAGATCTACACGCAATGATTATGGATATAGTGAGGCTAATATTTTGAACGATGAGTTAGAAGATGAGCATATGGATGATGCATTTCATTCGTAAGATATGTATAGATCTAATAATAGGGGCGGAGAGGTCACGGTGTATCTTTGAATATATACATATATTGTACAAATAGTAATTATTTGTGTAATCGTGATATTTTTCATTATAGATTTGGCCGTGTAAGTCGCTGAAAGATCCACACAAAGTGTTGGTAGGGGATCAACCGACGTGGCAATTATCGTGAGACCAATATTTTCAATCATGAGGTCGAAGATGAGCACATAGATGATGAATTGTATCCGTAAGACGTGTCTAGACCTAATAAGAGGGCTATGTGTGATAGGTATCTTCATGTTTACATCTCTATGATTATTTAGATAGTTCAAATCTTGATCAACTTAATAAACAATTGATTGTTGTGTAGGAATCTTTAGTTTGCCTTCTTAATATTGATATGTAATTAAAAATATGAGCTGAAATTGAAAATTTGGTGTTAATGAAGTTGTTTTGAAAACAATGTTAATAATAGTAGCTCAACTTTCTAAATGGAAATGCATGAATATAAATCAATTTGCTTGGCATGCGTAACCTCGCCAACTAGAGGAGGATATACAACCGGCCGAGCAAGTCATCTGAGATCAACGCAAGGTGGTGGTACACAATCTATACGAGAAAATAATGGCCATCAAGAGCCTAATACTCTCAATGATGAGTTGGGAGATGAGCATATAGATGATGTGACCAGAGGGTAGCAACAAGACCGTAGGTCCTAATCGTGGCACTCAATGCCTGGCCGATCAATCTCAACGATACAAATAAGTATTGAAGGTGACACGTAAGTATACATTTTATGAGAATTGGGATTCATGTATTTAGAAATGTATAATTGTATGTTATTTATGAATTTACTTACAGCTTGCATAACTTTTTGAATTTTATATTAACAAGTTTTTATGTTATTTATGCAGTCGTTGAAGCCTTCAGACTCGTGACATCACCGCCACCATGAAAGCATATTTCGATGGCCCATATCCCACATTTCGCTCAATGCCACAACCCATAAGAGATGGTTTATGGGATAGATTTTTGGTAATTTTTGTTTATTATATTTGTTAATTTCGATATTCGTTATACGCATATAATTGATTTTATTTTATTAATTTATAAGGATAAATATGTATGGCCAACTGCAAGTACTGCCAATGTGTATGATGCATGGAAGAAGACGATGAAGGATAGATATAAAGATATGATGAATGATGCTCGCAACAAAGCAAAGTGTAAAAGTCAATCCGATAATCCTGTTGATTGGAGAGGGCATGGCCCACCTTGGATAAGAGCAGAGCACTGGGATAGTCTTGTAAATTATTGGGATACCGATAAGTGGAAAAACAATGCCAAGATTGCCAAGGAGAACCGCATTGCGCAAGGAGAGGATGGTGAAATGAAGAAGCATACTGCCGGTTCAGTCTCCTTTGTGACTACCAAGAAGAGATTGGTATATTATTTCTGATTTGATTTATATTGGTAGCACACCCATCAATCAAGTATTTAATACAATACTGGACTGAATATATAATGAGCATGAGTTTTCAAAAGTCACATTAAATTTTCATGTGGAGTCAATATTTTGTAATAGAAATGGACTAGTTGAGTTTATTTTTAGTTTTACTCAGTTTGTGATGCATTGATGGGACAAGTGGTTCCCAATATATGTTTTTTATGTTAGTATGAGGATTTCTGTTGATTTTTCAGGTTGGTTACGTCCATATTACAGGGGAGATTATGTCAAAAAATTTATAAAATCTTTTTTGTCATAGAAAAGTATAAGTAGCCTTCGTGGTAGATTGGTAGGTTGTATATCTAGTTGTGATTATATGATTTAACTTATTGTGATTAATTGTTGTGAATTGGCGGGACAAGTGGTTCCCAATATATGTCTTCTATGTTGGTATGAGGATTTATGTTGATTTTTCAGGATGGTTAAGTCCATATTATAGGGGAGATTATGTCAAAATTTTTATAAAATCTTTTTAGTCAGAAAAGTCAATCAGTTATAGAAAAGTATAAGTAGCCTTGGTGGTAAGTCCGGTATCTAGTTGTGATTATGATTAAATGTGGTGAATTGGCATGACAAGTAGTTTTCAATATATGTCTTTTATGTTGGTATGAAGATTTCTGTTAATTTTTCAGGTTGGTTAAGTCCATATTATAGGGGAAACTATGTCAAAATTTTATAAAATCTTTTAGTCAAAAGTCAACCGCTTATGGAAAAGAATAATTAAGTAGCTCATTGTGATTAATTGGATGAGTTGACACTTTTTGAGTTGAATTTATGGTTTAGCTAATTGTGGTTAATGTTATGCGATTTTCGGGAGAGAAGGATATGGACCATCCCATGTCTCAATTGGAGCTCTTCAGCTATGTCCACAAAACTAATCACGGACTTGGAGATTTTATTGATAAAAAATCCAAAAGAGTTCATGTAAGTAAACATATACAATATTTTTTAGATAGTGAAAATAATAAAAATAATTTTCTTTTTTTTTTTTCTTGGGATAAGTATAAAGCTTCTATTGAGTTGAAGTATGGTATGCATGACAGACGACGATCACCGAGTTTGATCCCGATTCATGGATCAATGTCACAATGGGTCATCTAAAGGTCGTATTTATGGGTTTGGTCCTCGACAACCTGTTTCACATGTTTTGGGTACACCTACTTCACCTAGACGTTCAATACTTGCACATGACTTTATGAGCAATGAAGATGTGAATAAGTTGAAGTCGGAGTTGGCTAGTGCACGGAATACGATAGAAGAAAACAATGAAAGGATTGATAATCTCACCGTACGTCTCGAACGAGTTGAAAAAAATCACAAGGTCGAGTTACGAGAAACAGTGCGAAGTATGATTAGGGAATTAAATATTCCAAACAATCAATTTCCTTCTAGTTCTGGATCACGAAATAATGATATATGAACATGTGGTACTTTTTCTTTAGAATTTTGATGTAATAAACCAATTATCAAATTTTTGTTGCATTAAGTTAATAGTTTATATTTTGGTATATTGATTATTGTTAGCTTATTTATTTTAGTGCATTTTTATAATTTTTTAATAATTTTGTAAAAAAAAAAAAAAGAAATTAATTTTCACATACGAAAGTTCCGTAGGTAATATGAATTTTATGAATTTCTAAAAGCATGCTATTACCAACGGAAATTCCGTAGGTAATGCAACACTTGGTTGCAAGTCATGCAAGCACTATTACCTACGGAATTTCCGTTGGTAAAGGCTTGGTACATTACCTACGGAATTTCCGTTGGTAAAGACTTGGGATATCACCTACGGAATTTCCGTTGGTAATAGTGCCCGTTGCTATTTTGAGGGTCGCTGAAAATTACCAACGGAAATTCCGTTGGTAAAAGCGTGTGTCATTACCAACGGCAATTCCGTTGGTAAAAGTGTGTTATTACCAACGGAAAGTCCGTAGGTAAATGGTTAAGACATTACCAACGGCATTTCCGTAGGTAAAGGGTTGTGTCTTTACCAACGGAATTTCCGTAGGTAAAGGGTTATGACATTACCAACGGAATTTCCGTGGGTAAAGGGTTCAAACATTTCCAGGGAACTTCCGCTGGTAACGAACTTCCGCACCTAACCAACGGAATTTCCGCTTGTGAAGATCACCAACGGAAATTCCGCTGGTAACCTTCAACGACCCTCAAAATAGCAACGGAAATTCCGTTTCAAATAGTCCGTTGGTGACGACTATTAGGCACGGATATCGTGGCTTTAGCAACGGAAAATCCGCTTACAAGCCACGCTTTTTGTAGTGTTAAGACTAATGATAAGTATATGTAATTCATTTTTCAAACAACTACTCAGAATTCCTATAGCTCATCGTAGTCCCCATGAAGTACTGTTCTTTTGACAGTAGCAAGGAACCAATCGAGATCAATTTAAATTTAATCTTTTATTTTTATGAAATTATATAGTATATTAACACAATATGGACTAGGGTCAAAAAATAATCTTAACTTGCAAGAAATGGCAAATGTATGTATCTTTCACGCATGAAAATGCTCCAAGGGTATATAGTGACTTTTCCATACCAAGTTTGCATCTTTCATGCATAAAGTGAAAGTTAGATGCACGTAAATTGCATGTGAACTCTTCGTCTCTCTCTCTCTCTCTCTCTCTCTCTCTCTCTCTCTCTCTCTCTCTCTCTCTCTCTCTCTCTCTCTCTATTGTAGTTGTTACTCTTTCCCTTCTTTTTTTATTAATACAAAAAATTTATAAAAAGCTTCACACTAAGAAAATTTTTGTCGACATGAAGCTAAAGAGTTGAGAGTAATTAGCTAACCATGCCAAGATAAGATTAGAGATACGAAAGTCATACACCACCAGCCTCATTCGCCATGTAATTCCTCGGAGTCTTGGTCGGCCTCCGACATGCCAGGGGAAACTCGTGATGGTGGAATCACCTTATTAACAACTTGGAAAAGGCTGACGTTAAGGACGTTGCCATCATTTATTCCACTGGCTAGATGAAACAAACACACATCAAATTCTTCTATAATCATGTAGTATATTAACACAGTATGGACTAGTAACAAATCATCATCAAGAATTTTCACGTGAAATGTAAATATACAAGTGCTTCCTATATTTTGCAAACTCATGACTAGTACATATATTTATATTTGTATAAATGTTACTAATAACAAAAAATTGCACCTTGGTTGCACGTGTACACTTCGTGTCTCTTTATTTTTTCTTTGAAGTTGTTAGTGGAATCACCTTCTCTACAATTCAAAAAATGCTGACGTTAAGGACGATACCATCATTTATTCCAATGTCTAAATGAAACAAACACACCAAATTCTTCTAAGAAATTGTCAAGAATAAAATTCTTCCAATCACCTGCCATCTATGACAATATTTGGCCTGCCATGCATTTTGTTTAACATGGAGAACAATATCTTGACTTTTCACAGGGATGCACCCTTGCCCATTGATAAGTGAGTCTTACACGCTTATCATGGTTCTTAAATATACTTAATAGTTGATTATTTGGGCGGATTTCTAATCACTTTATGTTATATTTGACTTTTGTAGGCTAAATCTCCAATTTCAAGATAGATTAAACAAAAGGATGAGTTTGATGTCACGGACATGAGTTGAAGCTGTTAGAGAGCAACGAGAGTGAATTCGAAAGTTTCGGGAGCAAAAATTAGACTTTGGAGAAGTTTGAGAACTAATTTGCACATGTTTGAATTTTTGGAAGAACCCTTTGGAGAGACTTTAGAAGGATGAGGACCAATTAGAATGCCATTGAAAGTTTTGATGATGAAATCGCGAAAACTTAAGAAACAAATGACCAAAACCATCGAGATAGACTATTGATTAAAATTGGAAAATGATTTTTGACCTAGGCATCTAAGTTTTTATTTTTGTTGATTGTTTGTTATTGAATTAATTGTCATCCTATAATTTGAAAAAAATTAGGTTAGTTCTAGAATTTGTGTTGATGCTGAGAAGTGCTACATGTGTCCAAATAAAAAACGACATCAACTCTGATGGGAGATAGTGATATACTTCTATGCTTGGTGCAATCTTTGGTAGTATTCTAGCTTTGTGCTGTATTTTTATTTTGAAGGGATAGACATGTAGAATCCATTGTAGACATGTGAGTGACACATATATAACTACCGTTTTCGAGTGATACTACTTTGACCTTTGCCTTTTCTTGTGCCTTACCTTTTACCTATTCAGTTACTTCCCATATACAAGATGTCAGCTACAAGGGATATCCACCCATCCTATATTCCTATTGCTCGAACCTAGTTTTCCTTTCTTGTTTCCACTTCGAGGGTCCGCACTGAGTAGTTAGTCTTGACGATATTGTTGTTTTTTGAAGCACCAATCCTGGGTATATTTGGAGAACACTATTCAACAAAATCATTATATTGGAAATTTCATTGAAGATTTCATATATATAATACATTAATTATATATTGAATTCATACATGGGATAGAAAGAATAAAAAGAATGAAAATTAAAACTATATGTGGATTCTAGTAGATAGTTCTAAATATACAATAAACTCAATTTGTTATTAGTCGTCAAGTCTAATATAGGCTAGACTTCCGCAATTGTATTTCATGAGAAAGGAAACTACATAATAAAGAAAACGTGATAGTATAATTTATGCCACACATAAAAATTTGGACATTATATAGCAAACACAATATATATCTTTCAAGCATTTTTCACGTGAAATATAAATGTGCAAGTGTTGCCTATATTTCGTAACCTCATGATTAATAACATAAAAAGGGCACATTGGTTGCACGTGTATACTCTCTCTCTCTCTCTCTCTCTAAGTTGTCAAACTATATATATATTGCTAATAACATAAAAAGCACACGTTGGTTTCACATGTACACTCTTGTCTTTATTTATTTATTTATTCGAAGTTGTCAAACTATTTTCCTTTTTTTTAATACAAAATAAGTTAATAAAAAACTCCACATTAAAAATGAAGTTGTAATTGTCCAAGATGAAGCTAAAGAGTTGAGAGTTCATTGTCATTGCAAAAGTAGCTAACTATGCCATGGATAAGAGACACCAAAGACATACATTATCAGCTTTATTTTCCATGTGCCTTAAAGTCTTGGTCGGCCTCCCACTGGCCTGGGGGAACTCGTCATGGTGGAATCATCTCGTCTACAACTCGAAAAATGCTGACGACAATGATGATGCCATAATTTATTCCCACTGGCTAGATGAAACATACACACATCAAATTCTTCTAAGAATTTGTCAAGAAGAAAATTCTTCCAACCTAACATCTATGACATATTTGGCCTGCCATGCATTCTCTTCAAATCGGATAACAACATCTTGACTTTCATGATGAAGATGTACCCTTGCCCACTCAAGAGGTAAATCAAAGAGAGATACACACCTACAAGAGGTAAGTCTATAAACTAAAACTCAACTTAAACAAATCATATACAAAGTAAATAATTGAAGTAAATCGAGGAGAGATACACACCTACAATGCCTCACTCTGTAAATATAAATGCCAAAAAGCTCGATCCAAAGCCAAATTCTAATTTTCTTAGATTTTTTGGTGAAATTTTTGTAGGTTTCTCCTCAAATAGGAAAAAAAAATTGCCAATTATCGAAAGAGAAATGGGATAGAGCAAATTAAAAATCGCCGAACAGATTAATTTGGTGCCAATTTCGACATATTTTTTCTTCAAAATTTTGTAGGGTTTCTAGTAAGCGGACAAAAAATCACGAGCGAGAAGTAGAGAAAGAAAAAGCCCACAGCAAAATGATAATGCAAGAAAAGAAAATTATATATTGAACATCATACGACGTCGTTTTTTTTTATTCAACACACCATCACATCCCCAGTGTGGTTGTCAGGCCTCAACCAGGAAAGGATGGGGGATTAGGATATCCCAACCATATATAAATAATTCATAAAAAATATATGAGAGGGAGACATAAACCTGACCTCCAATCAGAAGAGTTAAATTAAATAAATAAATGAGTAAATAATAAAGCAATAAATAAGGAAGTACTACATCCCAAACATAAGTTCTAAAAATTCTATAGACCCCTTATTGTAGGAAGCCCATGTCTATCAATTTGAACTGGACTGCAGTATCGTCGTGGTAAGTCATGAGCAATGTACTCGAAATAGCAACAACGATCCCAATCTTCTGAAGCAAGTAAATCAACCACCTGGTTGCCCTCGCGATAAATATGAGAAATAGTATCGGATCGGATGTAAGGAGATGTCTGATGTGGCGAAGAGTGACCTGAATAGACTAATGTCCTCCACATTTGGTGATGCAATGAATGGCTAAAGTAGAGTCAGTCTCAATCTATAAATCTGAGAGTATAATCCTCCGAACAAGAATAATATCGTCCAAAATAGCCATGAGCTCGGCCTCCAAAATAGGGCACTCGTCATATAAAGAGAAGAATGCGCGAACACACTAACCTGATGAATCCTTAATAATCTCCCATCCACTTGCAAATCCATCTTTGACGCATCCATCAGTGTTGACCTTGTAAGATCCCACCTGTGGAGTACGCCAATAAACCAAAACAGAGAGAGGAAGGGATTGAGTAGTAAGAAATATACCAAAAAGAGGAGTAATATCCATATCTCCTTGCCATTGAATAACTCGAAATAAATGGCATGTATGTAATAGTGAGATAGTATACTCTCCAGATGATCCGTCTCGGTTCCATAGAGATATCCTGATACTTCGCAATATTCCACATAGTCCAAATAAACTAGAGAATCAAAAGAGGAATGATCATGCGAATACGACCCTTTCTGACAAATTGACCTGAGAAACGCCAAGACTGAAAGCGATACTGAAAACCCTCCATCGGCCGAAGGGTTATATGAAAAATGTCAGAAAAATGGCACCAAATCTGGTCAGCAATACTACTATCAATAAACAAATGCTAAATAGTCTCAATAGCCAAGCAACATTAACAACGAGAAGCCATATGACTCCCAATCTACCTCTGAATCACAATATCAACTGGGATAAGACCCTGCCATAGTCTCCAGCAGAAGAAAGAGACAGTTATCAGGATAATAGAACTCCAAATTATGCTGTATACAGCCTAAATAGTATGCCCCGTGCGAACTAGCTGCCATGCAGACTTGGTAGCAAATCTACCATCCGAAGTATTCTTTCACATAATTTGATCGTGTACCTCAGTAGTGATAGGTATGTTCTTATCTACTCAGTAATAATATATGGTACAAGTTGAAGAAGTCTGCCAGTTCCATCCAATATCATCAAATAATTCTCTAACCTAGATAGAAGAATGTGTCAAGTGTGGGTAATGATCAGCTAATATAGACTCGCCCATCCAACAGTCATGCCAAAAGAATATCTGCCCACACCCTAACTTTCTCTACAATACTTACTCGGTAAAAACTAACCCCATAATGACCGCTGAGATCTAAATAACCATCAGAGCTTTAGGAAGAATGTATCAACAAGATCATGCAGTCTCTTAAAGCCCAGTCAATGTAATATGGGTGTATCGTCTCTGGAGTCCTAAAGGAACCTAGCAAATATGCCCTCTAACTTCTTCAAGATAGCCTTGAAAGGCTTCATAATCTAAAAGAGATAGGGATGAATAGAGCATAGTACCGATCGAATCAAAGTAATCATCCACTAAATGATAGGAGCATCGAGGCCCAGCCAGAAATCTTACTTCGGACTTTCTGGACTAAGTCATCATACAAGAAGTTCTTCCTGGCTCCTTTAAATAAAGGAATACCAAGATAAGTGAAGGGTCACTTTGCTTATAATGAAACCCCTCGCGATTCTCCATCATGTATCTGAATAGTAAAAAATCTCCTAGGTAAGATAATCCCGTTCTTAGCTTTGTTCACCAACTGCCCAGAAGCTCCTTCATAGTGCTCAATACACTGTAATACTCATCTGATAGACTACTTCTGGACATTGGCAAAAATAATCATATCATCTTCAAAAGAAAAATGAGAGATAAGAGTATCACCTCCCATGTCTGTATGCCATCGAAGGAGTATGCTGATATTGCAGAGTGGGTAGTTGTGAAAAATAATTTGCAGCAATAATAAACAGTGATGGAGATATGGAATTACCCTGTCTAAACCCCCGAGATGATGAGAAAAATCCACATGGTCTGCCATTAAGTAGGACCAAGAATTGACACTCTGAAATACACCTCTATATTCGATCAATCCAAAGAGCATCGAACCCAAAACCCTCCATAATGGATATCAAGAAACTCCAATCCATGCGGTCATAGGCCTTAACCATATCAAGCTTGAGGATAATATTACCCCTCGCACTTTTATATCAAGTGTATGTAGTAACTCCTATGCAAGTATGACATTATCTCTAATTAGCCGTCCCGAGATGAATCTGCTCTGAGGAGCTGAGATGATCTGAGGTAGTAAAGTACTCAGTCGCGAGTTCATTAGCTCTGTAATCAACTTATTAAACACTGTTCATAAGCTGATAGGACAAAATTCTGACCACCTACAGGCATTTTCCGCTTTGGAAGCAAGACAATAGAGGTAGCTGCAAAATCCCTAGGTAGGTGCCCTTCGGCAAAGAAGTCCAAGACTGCTTGAAACACATCTTTTGATACTATGTCCCAACAGACCGAAAAAATGAGAAGAATACTCATATGGCCCGGTGATACTATCTGGATCAATACTAAAAATAGCCTATCGCACCTCAGTCAAAGTAGGAGTCCGGTTAAGCTGCAAATTGTCCTCACAAGACACCAATTTAGGTATAATACCAGGTCGAATAGGGTCGACAGGCTGAAGAGGAGCCGACAGAAGCTCTTGGAAGAAAGATACTGCTGAATGCTAAATAGTCTCAGAAGACTCAAACACCTCACCCGAAGCTGAAGTAATAGACCAGATCCTAACTCGAATACATCGTCTCTGAACTATAGAATGGAAGTATTGGGTGTTATGATTACCCTCACAAGTCCAACATGCCCCTGTCTTTCTATTTCCAAAAGGCCTCCTCAATAGATAAAGTAGAGTTTAGAACTGCCTGAGCCTGATGCAAAGTATCAAGATGGAAAGGATAAGGATCTCTGTCATGGTCTAACTCTGCCTCGTCCACCCTACACTCTGCATCCCCAATCCTCTGAAAAATATCACCAAAAACATTTTGATTCCACCAACGAAGGCCCTGTTTGAGCCTAAAAATTCTTTTCCCAGAGAGCGGCCATTCCCGTAAGATGGGTAAGAAATGACCACTTTTGATATACAAAGCTCAGAAAATCGTGATACCTAGACCAAACATTGAGGAATCAAAAAGGACGAGGCCCTAAATCATCGTTAGAAGACCATTGAATCAGAAGAGGTGAGTGATCAGAAGTGCTTCTATTCAAATAACGAACTAAAAACTGAGAACAAATTGAAGCAACCATTGAATTAATTAAAACTCTATCCAGATGCTTCCAAACCCTCACATTTGTCCACGTGTACTGACTTTCACAATACTCTGCAAAGTCTTAAGTGTCCCTATCACGAGTATTCCTACTAGTACCCTCACCATTGTGAGTGATCACATTAAAGCCTCCCCCAACTAGCTACGACCCATCCACAGAAAGGGATATTTGGTGAAGACCTGTCTATAATTCTCTACGTCCAACCAGTGAACAAGAAGCATATATCGAAGTAATAAACATCAGTCTGGCTAATCTTGGATCCTCAACTTTAATGTGAATGAATTAGGGATGATCAACAATCGAGGTAACAGTAGTCCCCAAATTCCAAAAATACCATATTTTATCCTACTCATTCTATAAGCCCATATTAAAAGAGAGAAATCGTTTGATAAAGTCAAAGTTCTTCCACAAAATAAATAGCTCCAACACCACCAAAAAATACACCTGATGGAGTCGAACCAATTTCTTCAGTTGTCTACGAGTGGTAATACATCGCACACCTATCACATTCCAAATGATAACACTCATCAAAAAGACTAACTGCGTGACGAAGCACTTGTCTGACTATGAGTCACCCGTTTATCGAGCACGAAACTTTCAGTTTTTTCTTACTCTGAACTGCAGTAAAACCATCAGTCCCCTGCCTCTCATCTAAACCAACCAAGTTATTAGAAGAATTACAGTGAAAAAGCCCCAGCAGATGAACCTCTAGCTGAATAGAGCTAGCAATATCAGAAGGAATCGAAGCATCTATATTCTCATTACTACTGAGGCGTGGATTGACATGTGGATCAATAGTAAAAAATGGCTACACTGGCTGGCAAAATAGGAAATTCATGAGGGACGGATATCATATGATCTAAAATTGGATTAGAAAAATAACATCATGACAGGGCTTTGAAGGCTGATGGGTGGTCCCCCAAATGAACAACTGGAGGTGGTATAGCAACAGCTGAAGAAGAACCAACAACTGGGGTCCATTGCGTAGGAGCTTCAACAACAATCTCCTTCCTTTTACCCTTACCCTTCTTGGTCCTATCTACAATTGGCACCTGAACATCAACTGGCTTAGGAGCCGGAGCAACAACATGCTTAGGAGCCAGAGCAACAGCAGACTTAGGAGCCTGAGCAACAAAAGGCTTAGTAGCCTGGGCAACAATAGGATCTACTGGTTGGGCACCCACCATGCACTAATCAATAATATGGCCCATATGATGACATTTAGTACAAAACTGGGGCAACCTCTCATAAACAATAGGCTGCCAAAAACTATGGGATTCACCCCGATCAATCTAAATCCTATCTGGGAGTTTATGTTCCAGATTCACCTCAACACGAACCCTAGCTTTACTAAGCCTCAACAAATCAGCAGTCGCCTCATCAATCCTCAACGGCACCCCAACAATTTTAGATAAAGCAAATAAAAATTCTTTTGCACGTAAATGAACGTGCAATAAAGGAAAAGATATCCCAACAGGGGCAATGGAGGTCTCAGCATCAGGGTGGAAATCACAAGTCCACTTAAGCATACAAATAGGGCAACCCATAATAAACCAAAGTGGTTTTAAAAATAAATGACTATAATCATCCTCATGCGTTAAGTGTATAAGGATGTGCTTGTAATCTATGAACCCCAGTTTAAATTCATCGCAAAAACCAAACTTTTGAAAATTATTACGTACCTCCACCATTTTAGGCTTGCGGTGCGAAAACTTGCCAACTAGTGTGAACTTGAATGGCTCAGGAAGAGATGTCTCCTCATCAGATGAAATAGCCAAGGCAGGCTTACCACGATGTAAGTATGGCTCCTTAGCTACAAACTAGTGGCAATTAGAATCAGGCACTGTTCTAAAAAGCCCGCCTAAACTTCGCTTAGACTTCGCCTAGGCGTGAAGCTCGACCTCTATATTTAGCCACGCTTTACGCTTTACTCTAGCCTTGCTCTTGTCTTGCTCTCGCCTAGGCCTTGCTTATGCTCGAAAAGCTTGAAATTTGGCCTCCATGTCTAGCCATGCTTTATACTTTTTAGAACATTGGAATCAGGAGAGGACTAAAAGACTGAGGTAAAAGACTTCCTCATACTCTGCTTGGCTGAAGAGATAGTCTGTCGATCATTAACAACTGCAGCATAAGTCAATTTGCCAGAATTCAATACAGATTGAGATTTTTGAGGAAAAACATGTGGGCCCGGAGCAATCGGTGATGTAAAATTAGGCAAACAGATGAGGATAGAAAAACCAACCAGAGGCTTTGCGTGGTAGCTCAAAGCAAGCCAAAGAAAGTGCTAGGGAGCAGCCTCATACGATGTCGTTTTGTGTTCCAAAGAATGAAAAAAATGAGGTCATTATTGTATCACCAAAACAATGTCATTTTAGACGAAAAATTTAACAATAAAGACCCAATAAGCCTCTTTTGTGTGTGTGTGTGTGTGTGTGTGTGTGTGTCCATTACTGATAACACAAAAAGCGCACGTTGGTTGCACGTGTACAATTTGTATCTCTTTTTTTTTATAAAGAAAATTCACTAATTATTTAAAAGTAGCCATATTTGCTTAATTTTTGAAATATAATACATGCATGAATTTATAAATAGAACAAACACTGAATTCTACTAAATATCTCTATGCCTTTTGATATAGTTCAAACAACTATTTCAGAATTCCTATACCTCCTTCTAATCTCTATGCAGTACTACTTTTTGACAGTAGCAAGGAAACAATAGAGATCCATTTCAATTAATCATTCATTTTTATGAAATTTTATATTATATTATCATAATATGAACTATGGTTAAAAAATAATTTCCAAAATCAGCTAAATATACCAAGATACGATTAAATACCATGTTCCTTGGTGTCTTGGTCGGCATTCCATGTGCCCAAGATAACTAGTGATGGAAGAATCACCTCCTCGACAACTCAAGAAGTGTTGACGTCAAGGACGCTGCCATCATTTATTCCACTGGCTAGACAAAACACACACATAAAATTCTTCCAACCACCTAACATCTGTGAAAATATTTGGCCTGCCTTGCATTCTCTTTTTTAACACGGATAGGAATGGGAGTGGAGCAAGATAAGATGGCACTCTACGTTTCCCCACCGACGAGGATTTGCATTCCTAGCCCCGGCCGTTATCGAATCCTTACTAAGGCAGGATGTGGTGGGGCGCGGTTGGGGAAACACTACATGCCCCATTTACAGCCCAGTTTTTTTTTTTTTTTTTTTTAAAACTGTACTTCTCTTTTAAAATTGGAAAACTCCCAAAAATTGTCAACCATGGGAACCTAACAAGATTAAATTACATAGAAACAATACAAAATTCATATTTTCTTATAACTAGATTAGTTGTTAACTACTTCACAACTGCACAAGGGTTCAAATAATCTAATAGAGAAACAAATTTAATTAAAAACTATAACATAACCAATAACATAATTGAAATGGAGCAAACCAACTACAAATTTAGTGGATCAAGAGAAGAAAAATCTACTGGAGGGCAGAGACAGAGAGAAGATCCGAGGTCCAGTAATTTTGTCAGCAATAGGAGAGGCTGAGAAAGAAGAAAGAGGCGGTCAAATGTGAGTTGAGAGAGGAGAATAGAGTCAAAAGAGGCTCCGAGTTGCTGCGTCGTCGCTATGCCTTAGTAGTGACCGGTGAGAGAGATTTGAGAATAGGAAGATAATTACGGATTTAGATTTGACATGGATTTTGAAATTGGAGCAAGTGGGCAAGTGGCTGGCTTACTCGAATAAGTCTCACCAATTTTTTTCAATTTATTTTATAATATAAAATGTGTGGGCCTGGGATGGGACCATGCTTTTTGTCCCCAACCCGGTGCAAATTTATTTGTCTCGCACGCTCCCTACTGACATGATTAAGTGGAGAATACCTTCACCATTTTAGGCAAGCCCTTTGGGATCTAGAGATGCATTTTTTTTTCAAGTGATGAGACACACACTTCTTTATTACTACTAACACAAAACGCGCACTTTTGTTGCACATGTACTTTTCATATCTCTTTCTATTTTAATATTCGTAGTTAGACAATTTTCCACTTTTGTAATACGAAACAAGTTAATAAGCAACTCCACAATAATACCATAATTCCTAGTCTTAAAGAAAGTAGTAATTGTCCAAGAAGAACTTAAAGAGTTGAGAGTTCATTGTCATTCCAAAACCAATTAACTACTGCTTAAGATATGATTAGATACAACAAAGTCATACATCATCAGCCTTGTTCGCCATGTTCCTTGGAGTCTTGGTCGGCCTTCCATGTGCACAGGAAAACTCGTCATGGTAGAATCACATCCTCTACAACTCGAGAAATGTTGACGTCAAGGATGCTGCCATCATTTATTCCACTGGCTAGATGAAACACACACATCAAATTCATCTAAGAAATTGTCAAGAACGAAATTCTTCCAACCACCTAACATTTGTGAAAATATTTGGCTTGCCTTGCGTACTCTTTAACGCTGAGATAGGGATGGCAATGGAGCAGAAAAAGACGGCACTCCACACCACTACCACAAATGAGGATTTTCATGCCCAGCCATGACCCCTGCCAAATCCCTACTTAAGGCAGGGTGTGGCGAGGTGGTGTTGGAGAAACCCCCATGCCCCATTTACTACCCATGTTTTTTTTTTTTATAGAACTATAATTCCCATCTAAAATTGGAAAAACTCCCAAAAGATACCAATCATTGGAACCTAACAAGATTCAATTACATATAAATAAAAAAATTTTATATAACTAGATCATTTTTTAACTACTTTGCAACTGCACAATGATTCAAATCATCTAATGGTAAAACAAATTTAATTAGAAAATAAAACATAAGCCATAAAATAATTGAAATAGAGGAAACCAACTATAAATTTAGTGGATGAAGCGACAA